>CAWVNZ010002576.1:0-79625 GCA_963930735.1 Dioctria linearis | reverse complement strand
CAGATGTTTGAAACTCTATGCTGACATCTACAGGACCAGTTTTGAGATATTCATTTTGGCGTGAGCAATCAATAACAACTAAAGGAGCCAAATTTTTGAACTGCTCTTTAGTGAGTAATGGTTCAGATCGGCGGTTGTAATATGACTGTTGGAAATTTACAATACATCTCATATAATATAGCGTATTGATCTATGTTATATTTTATATTCAAATCATTGTATGGATATTTTTCAGAATTTAGATAAACTTTTAGGTCTGTTAGGTTGCAGTGATCAATTTGGACGCATCTTTTTCACTCGAATCTTTACGGTCAGTTTGTAAAGCAAAAATCACATATCTTGGTTTTTCTAGTTGATTAACTGTTTTAGCAGCCCATGTATGTCGCGTGGACTGCGGTGGTGATGGATATTCATACAAATCCCAACTTCGAAATACCATTTCAATCGACCGATTACTTTCGGTAATTTTCAATAGAGACAACTTTTCCATATCAGCTACAGTAACATGTGGCAGATGCCATTGTAATTTAAGTATATTTACTGAGCCATCACAATCTTTGGCATAAATTGCATTTAGGTCCGTTCTGGAACGAACCAAAACTAGTTCATGTTTGGCATTAATAACTATTTTCTTATAATCCTCAGCAAATCCAAGAAGATATTTTAGTGGTATGCAAAAATTAAAGTTTCTTTCTGTGTTAAGAGTTATATTGGTGAGAGACCATCCTGAATTTAGAAGCATTTTACTTTCACTTTCGTTTAATGAAAGCTTATTCTTCATCGTTGAAGTAAGACCAACATTTTTATTTCGATCAATTTGTACTCCATTTATTTCATATCGGATCTCCTCAAATAAAAATGCCATCGCATTATTAGTTAACTTTACATCGGGAGTTTTGTCAGCCGCCCTAGGAGTACATTCCAATTTCCCTTCAATGTAAATAAAACTTTCACTTGGAAGTACATAGATGTCTTGATGTTGAATAGCTATACGTATTTCATCATTGTTTTTGAAAGAGTTCGTAAAGGGTGAGTAACTATGATATTCAATTTTTGCGACACTATTATCATAGCTTACAGCATCCTTGATACTCAAAACTTCACTCATTGCTCGTCTTTTATGATAAATCCTAAAGATCTCAAGTAATTCTTATTTTGTGTGGTAAGTTTGACCTTTTTTTCTCTTTGTGGTCTAATTTCGGTGAGAGTTGCAGGAGAACTGTTGTTGAGGGTAGCTAATGTACGTAATTTATCCTTATTATATATTATCATGTTGCGGTTTTAGATGTAACCGAGCTGTTATTGTCTCTCCCCTAAAATTTATTAAATCACCGTCCTGATCAATGAGCTTTAAGCTAATGGAAGTAATTCTTCGAGTGGTTAGCGGTAAATAAATGACGTTCTTTGGTACCTCAACTATCTTATAACCAGGCCCCACCTTTGGGGGAGAATTCGTGTATTGTATGTACTCGGGTATCGTTCATGAATGATCCACTTATTATATTACATTCCACTCTTATTGTATTAACTTTAATTATATTAACTGGTAAATCTGATACATGCAATTTATTAGGTTCCAGTTGTCGCTTACTAAACCCTAAAAGTGATCCAACTGTACCCTCTTTGTTAAAGTAAATGGGCCCACTAGATTTGATTTCACTTTTCAAAGTGTTATTGTTCGCACGCAATTTTATATGGTAACCCTCTTCACTTAATTTACTTAATTGATTCTCCAGATATTCAGCTATGTCATCTATCTCATATGATCCTGTAGGTATTTCTATAACCGCACCCCCAATGTGAAGTAGATTATTTTTGTTATTCTCAATATTTGGTATTGAATTGTAAGTTTGGAAATCAATTAACCCACATACATAATCCCCCGACAAATCTATGGGTGGGAAATACTCGGTTGTTAATATAGATGAATTTCCGCTTAATGTAAGTGTTAATGACATTGTGGTGTAATTTAAAATGATGCAATTATCTGATTTCCTCCTCATTTATATAGATTTGTTAGGGTATGAGAATCATTTCAGTTTGAACCACTGGGGAATTCAGTAGTACAAGGAAGAAATGAAAAAATATGGAAAGATTAAATGATGAAGTGCAAATATTTCTTAAACATTTCGATATTAGCAGATTCTTGCAAGAGTATGACAAGTTGTTACTAGAAGAACATAAGGAGGAAATAGAAAAATCCTACCGCTTTTTGCATGAATATAAAGAAATGAACATTTTGACTTCAAAATATGGGGAGCATTATGAATCCTGCAGTTGGGCTTACAATACTTCAACATCGGGTCCAGATACTTGTAATTGCCGGCATGTTAAAAGAGAATTTTTGCGAATATCCAAACTATTGAAGTTATATAATAGAATTAAGGGGCCTTGTTGTTCCTATTGTATAAAGGAAATATTTTAAATAAATAAATAAAAATACATACATATTCTTTTATTTTTCGTAACAATCATACAAAAATTTCAAACATAAATGACCACATATTACAGAGTTATATGTTTGATATGGGGAATAATTATACCTTACATTACTAGTTAAATATTTTATAATTTCTAATGGTGGTTGTAGATTTCCAAAGCTATCAAAGTACTGAATATCTTCATCATTTTTATAGTACGCTACCCAATGAGTTCCTGGACCGGATGATATATTCAAGTTGATAATACCGCATTCCTTCTTGTTAAGTTTCTTTGGAAGCTTATCACGCATGAAAACTCCTCGAAAATGTGGTAGATCCTTTGCATATTTAAGTAAGTCTACCTCAGTTAGCGGTCTTTTAGGCAGCGTTTTCAATAGTTTTTTGGTTCTGGGTTTAAGTACAACCCCAATCCTTTTTTATGAGGTTTTAAGTAAAGGCCTTTTCCTACTAGCTTGGATTCCATTTCTTCATTATGCCTCTTACTCTCTTTGAGCTGCTCTTTTGCATCTTTAACAGAATTAACAGCGTTTACAATAGCTGATGCACCTCCTCCTAGCGATCCTAAAGCAGAAAGACCTGCAAATAAAGGAACGAGGAATGGTAAAATACCGCCAGTTTTTGGTATAGGTATGACTCGTGGAACTTTCACATATTTCTTCCTATATTTAATTGTATCTCCTACTTCCTTTCGTGCCAACGCAATGGCTCTTTGCAAAGAATCAGGTTTTTGCCTTTGAATAGATTTTCGCACCTTTGAGATAACCGCTCTCAGGGTAATGTTTTTCTTAACTTTTTTATTTTTCTTTCGTGTGCTCATTTTCGCCATACCCACCCCGAATTTAGCCTTAGCATTCATGATATTGGTAACTAGCAATGCGTTTGCACGCTCACCTAGGTTTGCGTCAGTAGATTTAACTCGACTCCAAGCCTTTTCAGCCAAAATCCGATCTGCTATGTTGCGATCTGGTGTACTTTTAAATTTAGAGTAGGCAATATCGTGTTCTTTACATGCGCTATCTAAAGGATTAATACCAGGATCACCCCGAGCTAATCTTTTTGCTAGTTTCGTACCAGGTCCGCAATATTGGTAGCCTGGTAAGTGTAATTCAAACGGCAACCTATTAATGAGTGTGTTAATTACCCCCGCTCCTTTCTTATTATGCTCAAGCATAAGTAAAATGTCTTTAGCCTTCAACACTCAGATACAAACTAAAAAAGTATTTAAATTCAGTAAGCATTTATAGGTTGTAGTTAGTATTCAAAATGAAGTTCATTAAGCAAAATCTATCGCTGCCAATAAGAAATAATGATTTTCAGAGCAATGTTAAAGAAACTGGAAGACATAGTTCATTATTACCCAATAGTATACGTGCTCTAATAGTTGGTCCCTCCAATTGTGGAAAAACAAATGTTATGATTAGTTTGCTGGAACATCCTAATGGTTTGAGTTATGAAAACGTTTATGTATATTCAAAATCACTCTACCAATCAAAGTATTTATACTTAAGAAAACTTTTGTCACCCATACAAGGATTAGGCTATTATACATTTTCTAATAATGATGATGTTATACCATTTGATGAGGCAAAACAAAATTCAGTTTTTATTTTTGATGATGTAGCATGTGGGAAACAAGACAACATACGCTCTTATTTTTGTATGGGTCGACATAATAACATTGATAGTTTCTATCTTTGCCAGACTTATACTCATATACCAAAACACTTGGTACGAGATAATGCCAACTTTCTCATTTTATTTAAGCAAGATGATACAAATCTTAGGCACGCTTATGATGATCATGTTAATACGGATATGAATTTTGATACTTTCCGAGATATGTGTGCTAAGTGTTGGGGGGATAAATATGGGTTTCTGGTAGTAGATAAAGACAGCCCCTTAAGCAAGGGACGTTATCGTCAGGGATTCGATACATATATTTCTGTATAAATATAACAGACCCGTTAAAGCAGTCAACAGATCAGTTAAAGCTGTTAACAGATCAGTTAAAGCGGTTACGACAGCAGTTAAAGCTGTTAACAGACCAGTTAATAAAGCCGTTAACAGATCGTTTTAAAAATAATTATCATTACAAATGGGTAAAAAGATGGAAATCATTACGAATAAGAAGGAGTTAATCAAGGATATTATTAAAACTAGGAATGCTATCAAGAAAAAGTATCGAACTATAAAAACGGGGCGAATCGATGTTGAATCTCAACTTGAAGAAACATTTAAGCCCATAACAAGACCACTTAAAGAGCTTGTAAGTGATACAAAAGCAAAACAGAGGCTTCATGCTGATATCAAACCAGAACCAAAAAAGGAAAATGAAATAAATGATGAAGATGATGATGATTATGATGGCTTCGAGTTAAACCCAAAACAAATGTATATGAAAATGGAACCAACAAGCACACCGCTAAAGTATAGAGACTCTTCTTTAATGTCATCACTAGACGAGTATGGAACACCTACTCATTCAAGAACCTTAGCTAATAAATCGGATTCCACCCTCAACTTATCAACTGGGTTAGTTAATAAATATTTAGAATTTTACCAAACCAAAAGTCCTAAAATTGACAACACTTATGGTGTTTATATGGATAATGGAGGGTGGAAAATTGGGAAATCTAGCATTGATATTGATTCACAACATTTTATTATTAATGGGAAGCAATATTACATAACAATGGGTTTATGCGAACTTCTTTTTATGAAAGAACCATCAAAGAGTTTATATGATGAAAAAGACTTGGCTAATTATCGAGAAATCTTGGAAAATTCTAATGCCCATAGACGTGATTATAGTGCAGATGGGCAAATAAGAGGTAGTAAAGGTCCTAAATATATGAGAATTATTAAGAAATTTAGCAGTCATGAAGGTAAGGGGCTCATGAAGCTTCCAAGAGACACTATTGACTATGTTTACTGGGACGATCCAAATGAATTGGTGGACAGATTACGACTTTTAATTGGCTCTCAAGTAGCTGGAAATAATAGTCATAACAATGAAATTGTTTCCATTATTGAGGAGTTAAGAGAGTCTGATTTAATTTTATAAAAAGCCTTCTTCCGCTTTTATATATTTATTCATGAAATGAGTGTTGACAAGTTCGGACGATCGCTAAGAGATGGTAATATTGGACGTGGCCCCCCCGGACCTCGAGGAGAACGGGGTCCCTCTGGACCACCAGGCGAAAGAGGCCTAAGCGGACCTGCAGGAGTGGGTTTTCTGTTAACTTCAGATAACAACTATGATATGCAATTCAAGAATATTAAGAATCTCAAAAATCCAGAAGAAGATAGTGATGCTGTAAACATGCTATATATAGATGAGACAATAGATAAATATTTAGATTTATGCAAATCCCATAGTAGTTTAGAAACAAAAACAGCTAAGAGTGAATTAGAGGAAAAGCTTGCGAATGTACATAATATTATTAAAATAACTAGAGAAAAACTGGAAACATTGACACAATCACACATAAATAAGTCATTTGAAAAGTTAAAAGTTTATATTGATACAAAGTGCGAAGACATTGAAAAGAACTTACGAGGGTTAATAAATGTAGAATCTCTTATAGTCAAAGCTAACAATGAGTAAAGAGGCCCTTGTGAGTGAGCTGCATAAAGCAGCTCGTCGAAATTTTCCCCGGCGTCGTGTCATTATGAAAGATTTGGATGATCTCTGGCAAGCAGATTTGGTTGAAATGGGTGCTTATGTTCGCGAAAATAATGGATACTACTATTTGCTAACAGTTATTGATACATTTTCAAAATATGCTTGGGTAAAGCCCATTAAAAATAAAACTGGAAAAGAGGTAACGGCTACAATGGAAAAAGTTCTAAAAAGCGGTCGGATTCCTAAACATTTGCAGACAGATGATGGTAAAGAGTTTTATAATAAAATATTCCAGACACTAATGGTAAAATATGGAATCAAACACTATTCGACTTTTAGTATAATGAAAGCCTCAATAGTTGAAAGATTTAATAGAACATTAAAAGGTATGATGTGGAAAGAATTCAGTAAGAATGGTTCCTATCGTTGGATTGATTTTGTACATAATCTTGTTCATGAATACAATAATAAAAAGCATAGGACCATTAAAATGCGCCCCTCCGATGTTAATCACATTAATAAAAATATTCTACTACAAACAGTATACAATCACATAAAAATAGCGGGGGCAGCAAAATATAAGGTTGATGACTATGTTCGCATCAGCAAGCATAAACATATATTTGAAAAGGGGTACACACCGAACTGGACGACTGAGATCTTTAAAATTAAAAACATACAAAATACGAATCCGGTTACATATCTGCTAGAGGATTATGAGAGACACCCAATCAAAGGAGGATTTTATGAAAAAGAACTACTAAAGACTAAATATCCACATAATTACCTTGTTGAAAAAGTATTGAAGAAAAAACGGAATAAATTTTTTGTAAAATGGTTAGGGTTCTCTGCAAAACACAATTCATGGGTCAATAAAAATGAAATATTATAAATTTGCTGTATAAATAAATAAATGATTTATAAGACTAGTAATTAATCTTATGGGAACAATAAAAACAAAAATTCTTATAATATGAAGCCTTTTATTTTGCTAAAATTTCAATTGTTCAATAAACTGTAATGACCCCAAGGTAAAGTATATGTGGAGCCATTTATAATAAAACGTTTATCATCAAAAGGGCTTAAGGCAATTTTATTTTGAGTTATACTAAAAACATTATGATTGACAGATCGTATACAATTTTGTTGTCTATATATTTCAGTAAATTGATCTAAACATTTTTTATAATCTATAAAGCAAATTGATTTTTTAGAAACATAACTTTTAACTCCTTTAGCTTTATTTAAATAATCTTTACCATCAACTCGTAAACTATACATCTTGGCTCTCAAACCAATAAACTCAGTCATGACACGTCCATTCAATTCATCCTTCATCAAGCCTGGAACTTTCTTATTGCGACGTGGTAGATCATAAATGTTGTTTACAGAATAATCACTTGTATCAAACATATGTATATCTCTTTTCATTATTTCATATGGATCTATATCATCCAGTTCATAGATTAATGAATCTGTATCTGTATAGATACATCTAGATAAATTTCCATAAGCACGCTTCATATATCCATAATGAAATTCATATAAACATGTTTTGGATATATCCAGTACAGCTTGGCCTATATAAATAGGTTTATTCATAAGCACTTGGGTTTTATTTAATTCAACTGCAATTAAATTCTCATCGAATATAGTTCTACTGTGAAAATTAGGTTTAGCTATCATTGCTTTAACTCCATATCGACCATGCCACTTAGTGAGAAGTTTGATATTCACACGGTTCCGAACATTTTCCATCGTCTTGCCAAATACAGCATTATTCATAAGCTTAAAAAAATTTTTTTCAAACTCATTCGTTGCTATTGTTCTAAAAGCTGTGTTTAAATCAATGTACTCTTTTAACCATGGTGACTGATTGAACTGCAAAATTCGATGTATTTTTTTTAATATCAAACCATTTTTTAAGCATTGCTTGAGACTGCGGTAATGAATAACGTATCGATCTTTATTATATTCGGTTAGCAATAGTTTTGAATTCATCGATTCAGGAGGTTTCATTTGCGTTGGAGCAAATGGTAAGTCTTTATGATGATCATGTATTTCATGTGGATACTCTAAGTCAACCTCCAACAAGTATCCAACATCTGAATCGTCGGAAGTATTTTCAATATCAGCACTTTCAATCCACTTAAAATTTCCTGTAGGTAAAAACTGTGACATTGCCCATCCATATAAATTATTCACATCAAAGTACATCAAATATTTTATTTTATCCTGCGGCTTATAATCTGCCATATATCTATTATTTGCTTTGCTATATCGCCCACTACATTGGGTTACACCCCCTCTAATACTTCTTTCAATAAATAATAGCATGTCAATATCTGTAATGAGCTCTAATTTCACTTTGGTGTGCATCAGCATAGCGTCCCAACTTAGACCTGGAGTTGTAAAGTAATGAGCTGGATCTAGTCGATGGCTTTGAAGACAACTATTACGAAAATTTTCAAATATTTCAGCTAATAAAAGAATATCAGTTTTTAAATATAGATCAGAGTATTCACCCACTGTTTGAATATTGAATACTCGCCATATATTTTGCGCATGTGCATAATCATCATCACTGATATGGCTATCGTTAAGTTTATTGTAGAAATTTTCTTTTGATGGAAGATGAACCTCATTTAATTTTACCCAGCTGTCTACGTAATCGTAAGGAAATACCCCCTTTCTTGAAAGAAGGTGATGATTAATAGGAAATTCTCTCTTTATTAATCTGAAGTCATCACAGTAAGAAGCTAATTTTTCAAGAGATGTTGGTAAAAATCGAAAGGAGTCTATAAATTTATATGTAGCTTGAAAACCTTCTACTTTTTTTGTGAAAGCAATGTATTTTTCTTTATTTAGTGGTAGTAAATTAACTTTACCATCAAAAGCTATAGCAATATCTTTAATAATAAAATGAGCATCGTATCCACTCAAATTGTGAAAGACCACTGGAATTACACGACTATCTTGAAAATTTATGTTGCAATTTTGATGAGCCATCCCCCGCACCTTCCCGGTCATATGGCTGTGATCTATTACACGTACATCTGAATTTAAAAATTCGGATTCACATATATGACAAACGGTCTGACTTCTTAATTTACTGGCAAGTTCCTCTGTGATTTCTTCTATAGAAATTTCGCAAAGAAATGTTGCCTCAATATCCTCAGCTAAATTTCTGAGTTCACAGGCAAACCATTTTCCACAATCTGATCCTCGATATGAATGATAGAAATTGAGAGTTGGATCATAAGAACACATAAAATAAAGTCCAATGCTATGTATCTCATGCTTTTGATAACGCCTAGTACTACTTCCAGCTGCAACATTAATAGGATGTAACAAACTCTCGGTATCAGCATATACTATATATGGACATCGTTGTTTATAATTAAAATTCTTAAATGACAGCCACTTCGCATCTTCTGTCGGTAAGATTATTTTACATGAGTTAATTTGCTCGCAGTCCATGGTGTGGTGCTTTAGCTTAACTTCAGTATGGAAATAATGAAGGCATCGGTCGCATATCCTTATGTCCTTGCCGTGGTAACTGTGATGATACTAATCGTGATAAATTCTTTATCCAACAAAAAATGATAATTAACTTCAGCATCATCGTCATCATCATCACTATCATTGCTATCAAAGTCATCAGTATTATCTACGTATTTATCCTGAAGCATTAACAAGTTGATATGTTGCAGTAATTTTTGGTTGGTTAATCTTGTTGGTACAACAGTAAAATCACCTCTCTTTTTTTTCATTATATATATATTAACACTAATGTTATTTTTTTTTTTCAAACCTGGAGATGTCTTTCATTTGTATCCGGAAAGTGATGCCATCTAAATTAAGTATATTAGCGTAATATGGATATGAGCTTGGACGATCTGCATGTAAAGTAGTTGAATGTATAGCACTTACAACACTCCAAGCAAAACATGCGTTATCTGAATTTTTTTACATTAACACAAGCTTTTTTCCGTTTTATTTGTGGAGGTAAATCTATATATGATGAGCCTGTAAGCGGTACATATTTGTTGATGTTCACCGCCAAGTTAATAATTTGACTTAAAGCCCATCCGCTATCACGCTCTTGAAACTCATCTAAATTAGTTAACAATACACCTTGTATGTTCTTAACAAGTTCTTTTAAATTACTTCCACCATCAATTGTATTATTTCCTGTTGTTAGATACTTATATTCTCGAACTTCTGTACCATCAGTAGTTAATTTTTTAAATTCACAGCAAAAAGAAGTGTTCACTTTAATTGTATTAAACTTTCCCAATATTTTTTTCAATCGCGTCACTAACAGTGTTCCAACTCGTTTCAAAAACAGTTTAGGATCTTTAAACGTTTTATTAATAAAAAACACCTGTTTGAATGCGATTTTTGAATGCTGAATTTATATCTTTCCACACTATAGACTCATTTCTTCTATCAAGTTTTACTCTACCACCACCACCACCACCAACATGAACTAGTGATGTAATATCGCATAAAAAACTTTTTCATATGGCCTATATTCGTTTCTAAGTTTTTCTTTTCACCTATTGTCTTAGCTCGTTTTAGAGCTTGATACATTAAACCAATATTACTTTTACAATATTTTATCCACTTCTTTAACTCATAAATATTATTTGCTTGAAGTAAAGGTATAACTTCTTTTAAATTATTTACTATTTCATTTGACATTTTTGTATAAGAAGCCATCTTTAGAAATAACTAAAATGCCTGATTCAATCAACGTGAGTAAACTGATCAACGAAAGCGAAAAGCTGTACTCCTTATATACCCCTCCAAGAAAAAAAGGTATGAAAATAGTTGAATAAAAGGCTATATGTATATACACACATACATCTAGAAGAAAAAAGTAGAGAGAAACGAATGAATAAAAGAAGATAAAAGACCTACGAGAAGTAATTTTCATATAATATTTATATCTAGTGCATTATTGCAATTAGTACATACTACAAAATGTTCAACCAAAAAATCATCCAAATCATCAAAATTAAAAAACGACCTATTTACTAATACTTCATCATCAATTATAACATTTCTATTGATTGCACAATAGATGCAGTAGGGTTCAGTATTTGAAATTATGTAGTGGAATGATATTTTTATTTCAAAGTTATCGTCATCTTCATTATCGGAATCTGTATCAATCACTGCATGGTCCAAGTGTATGTTCATATCCTCATCTTCATCATAATCAGACTCAGGAATTTCTTCATCATCATCGCAAAATAAATGTAATATATCAAGATATTCCCGCAAAGAAGCAATACGATTTATCCCTCTTCTTATATCATCTTCCAAAGTATTAGATGTAGCACTTCTTTCCGAATTTATTGAACGAAAGTAGATTTGGCTATTAGATTTTGGGGCCATTGAAATTCCTGAGCTAGAAAAGTAAAATTGTACATGAAAGGGGGTGTATTACGCTGATACTTAAAGATCAGTCAGTTTTCTCAAGTGGCAGTTATTAATTTGTATCTACCTACCTTCTATTAATTTTCAAATTTTCCTTAGGTATTTCAAAAGCTTAAGAAATAAATAACTGATAATTGTATCATTTTTACAACTGTATTTATACTAATTTCCATCATTTATTTTTGGTGCGGTTACCATTTTCCTGTAAATTTATTCTAACGAAAAAAAAGAAAACAAAGCGTTTTGCGGCTTTATTTTATGTATAGAATCTTTGTTCATATATGAGAAATTTAATTACAGTTAAATTGCTTAATTTCTATTTCTCATGAAATTTTTATCAAAAGTTGCGGCTTCTAATTTTTGGCATAACAGGATATAGTGGTTTGAAAACGAATTGACTTGAATTTCTCATGAAATTTTTATTCAAAAGTTGTGGTTGCGGGTCGCTTACTAAAATAGATGATGGGAATTTTACGCTCTAAATTTGTTAACCCCAATTGATTAGATTTCATTGCATTTATAAAAATTTGGCAATTTATGATTGATGTCTAATTAGTTTAAATCGAGCAGTTGTACGTTATTCTTATCAGTTTCGTATTCTGGTCATCGAGCCAGTTTCATACGTGTTATCACCATTATGAATTTCAAGGCCAGTTTTACGCTAAATTTATTATTCGAAAAGTCTGGGGTCAGTTTTCTTATCAACCTCGTATTGCGGTCATAGAACTATTCTCATACGAATACATTATGCTGCCGGCGCAATTCTTATCAGCGATAAAACGTCATTATGCCAAAAAATATTTTTTTAGAAATTATCTCTGGTGAGGTAAAATAAAATAATCAACTTTAACAATTATTGCTTACTGTGTTTTAATGAATGTTAAGAAGTTCGAGTTGTGCGTTAGTAAAGATCAGCTACAATTATTGTGTGTGGGTATTAACAAAAAATAAATGTGTAGGTGTGTGTGTGTGTGTGTGTGTGTGTGTGTGTTTGTAAGGTCGGAGTATAAATTTTTTTTCAGAAATACCACCCCCAAAAAGCTATGTCGGTTCTAAACCAATTTTTATCGAAATTTTTCTAAGTCCAAATGTCATTTCTGGACTTAGAAAAATTTCGATCAAAAGTGGTCTAGAACCGACATAGCTATACTACTATTACTATATAGTTCCTTTTGATTCTTTTCAAATACTTTCAATTTCTTTCAATTACTTCGAAAACTTCAGTACTTCAGTATTTTTGAAATGGAACTGCAATTTCAATTACTTTCCGGAATTTTAAAGTATTATTTGTTATCCCAATACAGGAGTATTAGTACTGAGAATTATCAAATTCGTAAATACTTGGTATTGGTAATTAACAGGTATTAAATCCATTGCATACTGAGTATTTTACAGCTCTGGTCCATACTTACTCTAAAAGTTTCATCCAAATCGGAAATGGCTGGGTCCAAAATCATATGAATATGTTAGTATACATAAAAATTTGCCATGGTCAATTTCTTACCTAAAGATCATTGAAAATGTGAAATATTATTGGTAAGGAGAATAAATTCTACTACACTGTCATATATTTTATTTTATATACTGATCATAGTAATTAAGGAAATGTAAATTGTGGCGAATTAGTGATCAGTTTAGTTTCAGTGCAACTATAAAAGAAAGTTTAGTTCACATGGAAGCGATACTGTGAGTGATTTGAACGAGTTTTGTGCAGTTTAGTGGTTAATTCTTAATCTTAGCTTGTAACTAGTCTAGTATTTAGTTTTTGGTATGAAATTCACATAGCGCGTACGAGCCGTATCAAATATGACCAGTGCCTTTATTGTTAGTAGATCATGGCTGGTATTAACTGGTGAGAGCAATACTTTTGAAGGGTCAAGGTAGTGGCAGGGAACACCATTGCTGTGTTGTTGGTATAATTCATGACTGATAATCAATGTGTCTGTGTTGATCGCGACGTGCTGGTACTTTGAGGGAGGTGAAGCTTGTGCTTGTGGAGGGTTACGGTGGTGTGGGTGAATACTATGATTCTTTCTGTTGTCCGACAGCCATTGGTCTTGTCGGTAGTAAACCCTGCAAACATTATGATTCGAAAACGATTTACTAGCAAATCGTAACGTTTGGCTTAAAGTTCGAGTATAGTGATAGTGGTGTTATACTTATAGTTCTTATATATTAAGAGTAGCGAGCTATTCGCGTACCGTTACCGATTCTCGCAAAGTGAGTTTTTATGAACATATAATTAGAGCCATGGAAATGGACATTCATTCATTTTGAGTGGGAAATAAGGTCCTTGGACATTATTGTCTTGGTCACTTCATTGCACCTTTAATTATAACACCCATCAGAAAAACATGTCAACATATGCCACTAAACAGATCAAGTATTTTTGTTTTGAGTATTAAGTGAACAGTCATTTAAATTTTACTCAAAGAAACGAAGGAATCTCGCAGTAAATTCGAAGCATAGACGCATGCTGTCTCATAACTTACAGTACCCCTTTCACATGGGGAAAGAGCTTGGCATGAGTCGTAAATGATAGTTACTGAAGGAAAACAAAACAGTCTCCGTATTTCTTTAATAATCTATGAACCTATAGCAAATAAAGTTTCTTTTGAATAAAATTAAATCTATTTTTATTACACAGACAAATTAATTTGATAGAATCACGAAGTTCTTTCAATCCAACATGTATGTGCACTAAAGTTGCCGAAAACTGTCACAGCTTTATTAAAGAGAAGTGATTTTATTTACCCAGTTTTTCTTATTTTCATTTGTTTTTGTTGTTTGGGCTTTGTTAATAAGTCAAAATAAGACTCGAAACTTTCCCGACCTAAGTAAAAGCTTGTGTAATGGAAAAATAAATAATTTTTTTGCTTTTCTAGTGTACCAGAGAAATTTAGAAAGTGGCTTGCTTGATCAATACAAAACTACACCCTTTGAAAAATTATAGTCATTATAAAAAGAGGATGATTTCATTATTGGTATTGAGTCAAGTGTTAAGATATACATTTCCCTCCTATCCCATGCCGTATATACTCATATTGTTTAGGCCACATCAATATTCCTTGACGATCCCTTAATGCAATTCTTCCCCAATGCTATTAAAAAACAAAAAAAAGAGAACTCAAAATTTCGAATTCAGAATAAAAGTATTAAACAGAATACTTATCTAAAAATATTTCATTGGAAGTTCTTCCCAAATTCCTTAAAACATCATACGGTGAGTTCCAAAATAATTTATAATAAGCAAATTAAACACTAAATTAACAAATTTATCCAAAGACCACTAATCTCCTCCGTATATTGACATTTTTCAATGTCATCAAGTGACAGTACATCACATCAGCTGCTTCCGCCGCAGTCCGAATTCAAGTAAACTATGAAACCAAGCGTCGCCAGGAGAACATATCATGGAGCAGAGATGTAGCGGTTCACGATGGCCATAAAAAGGCGACGAACCACAGCAGAATGACCCATTCTTGTTTCACAATTTACTCGGGGCGTATCCTGTGCAGAAACTTACTTCTGCTTCACCTTATCCTCCATCTAAGCAGGAATTTACTCCTGCTGCAGAAATCTACTTCTGCTTCACTTCCATCCTACACCTGAGCAGGAACTTACTCCTGCTGCAGAAATTTGCTTCTGCCTAACTATTTAATTCTGCTACTGCTACCACGTTTTACACGGGCAGCACAGTTGCGCCTACACGGCACAGTATACGTCAACTCTGTTAGAAGTTCAACTCTGCTCTCACATTGCAGCTTTATACACTGCAGTACACTCCCAGCAACTACATACATGCTGCAGTGCTTCCAGTTATTTTACATATGTAATCGCACACGTAGTAGTATACTCCCAAATATTTATATATATATATTTATATATTTATATTTATATATATTTATATATGAATTAATTACTTTTTTTTTAGAAATAAAGGGAACAAACCACTGTGGCGGATTTTTTTTTGAATTAGCTGGATTTTTTTTTTAATTACAACATTTGATTAAGGTATTTGTAAGAGTTGAATTATTTGAATTATTACGATTATTAGGAATTGAATCGTGTGATATAGTTTTAGGCATTATATATTGAAATACAAATTTTATATTTGAAAAGTTGAGTTGTCCTTTATAAACCGGCACCCACCTTCGCTTGAGCACAGATCTCACACATATCAAGAAAATAATCCCATCAAGAATGGCTACGCATTTAACGCGCTGTTCCTCATAATAAAGTACTACTTTTGCAGTTTTGCATAAATGGAGTTTCCTTTTAGTCATTATAAATTTGAACATTCTAGATTTGATAGATGTTTCACCATATCTGTAGAAATGCTTATCGAGAACAGACGAAAAGGGACGTATTTTATAGAGTTGCTACAAAAAACACAAATAATCGCTAACTTAAGTGTCTTAACATCTGACATACGGAACTGGCAAAAAACCCAAGGCCTGCATATATTTACAGTTATAAATATAAATAAAGCAATAATTATACTCGAAAATAGGACTCTAGAGAAAAAAGGAATAATGGAATTAGTCATCATGCCTATAAAAATTCGCATAAAGCTATCAAAGCTGTGAAAAATTCTGCGTGAGTACAATTTCTTATGAGTCCCTAGGGAAATTTGACTGAAGGAAAAATGTTTTGATTGTAGGGAAATTTTGCGTTTTAATCATGGTGACAATAAAGATTATTCTTAACGCATAACGAGCAATAACTTCAGTTCTTTGTTAATAATTATAAAAAGAAAATAATGTTATGCGCTGGGGAACTGTAAAATGCTTTAAAATGTTATGTTGTCTATGTTATATATACGCTTGTAAAAACAAAAAAAAAACTAGAAAATTCTCAGTCCAAGAACCAACATAGTCTGTCTACTTCAGAAATATTTTTGTCGTGATTTCAATTTTTTCTAACCAGGTACTGGGAATGTGAATTAGCATGTACAAACTTCCAAAAAACTGGTTAAATGGACACCATATAGTTTTTGGAAGTGCAATGGAACAATAAAACCCATTCTTCCAGCTTATAAAACAAATTTATGAAATTTTCAAAATGATTAAAATGTTTTTGAAAAAAGCCATGAATATAATTTTTATATGTACGGTGAAGGCTTTAATAGTGTTCCCCGGACAAATCAATCTAAGGCAGCTAAAGGTTTTATGGGAAGATGTAGATTTAATATTTTAGACCCAATTGGCTATGAGTGTTAAAATCTGGGCCGTGTTGTAAAGATGACATTATATTCATTTTAGTAGCGTCTGTTTTCAGATTAGAAGCCAGCGAGGACATCTGACAGGTTAGGAGAGCTGCAGAAACTGTTCTGGTGTTTAGTTTGTACACACTTCGAGATAATGAATGTGGAGGCTTTGATTACAAAAGGCGAAAATGACACACAGTTTAACCTTTTATTTTCTTAGTAATTAATTTGTTATACTTTACACTTTAATACTTATAAACTTTTATAACTACAAGGCTTTAATACTTTAATAACTACACGGCTTTAATACTTTAGTAACTACACGGCTTGTTATGTGTTTTAAAACTCTCCAGAAAAAACTGAACTCACTGACAAGACTCCAACTCAACTTCTTCTACTCTCTCCGAAATTAATTGGTTCATTCCAAAAAATACAGAATCGGCTATGCGTAATTTCTGTGCCAGAATTTTAGTTTTTTGCAATGAAGGTTTTGTTTCTTTCATGATTGCGATGGTAAATCATTCTGCAATAAATTCTGATCAAGCCATTAGGTCATTCTTTATTTATGCTGACCGGGCATTGATCAGTTCACATAAAATGCTTTTATTTTATTTATCTTTGCAATTGTTACGATTGCAAAGAAACTTACATATGAGTTAATATGTAACATGAAAATGTTTAGAAAAACGTTTTGAAATTAATCTTCGCTAAATGAGGAAATAATTGTACAAAACGCTGCTGATTGCTAGAAACTCCCTAAAGAGCTAGGATTTGGTCTAAGCAAATTTCTTTATATTGGATTTTATGGCTAACAGGATTTTTGACTTAAAACATAGAATATTTATTGAATAACAGAATGTACGAACTTAGCCCTCTATTAGTACACTGAAACAGATTCTAAGTGAAATGGAAGGATGTGAGACATAGATACTGAAAACACGGCTATACAAGTAAAATCATCATCCTTCGCTCAACATCAAATTAAATATGGCGCATCTGACACTCACTCGAAACGTTAAGGCAAGAAATATTCAACGAGACTATTATGACAGGCTTAATGAATTTCTCAGCGTAGTCTTGAATTTTCCTCCAACCTTTCACTTGATCTTGATCAGTATTTTAAAAGGCTGTAGGGAGGAATTAGTGAGTGTGGGAATACTTAACATATAAACATAAAAGTAAAGACTGCTAATAACTTTATTTCAGCCATTGTAGTCTTGCAGGTAGTATAAGGAAGTCTTGGTTGACCTAAAACTAAGACAAAAGAAGCCAAATCATAAAAGTAAAGAAAAGTGTTTCAATTAGGTTGTGATAATCATAAACTGTGAATAATACTTGTTAATTATGGCACAAGTGAATGCCGACTTGGAATAAGAAGGTGTACTCTGATGAAGAATCGTATTCATAAATATTTCCAATAATTTAATACATAGTTAAAACTCTTTTTTTCTAATACATACCTATATTTAAATCTACTGACTAAAAAATTCGCTAGTAACACAAACATAAGTCATTTAAAATCACTTACTACCTCAAGTTAAAACTTTCATAGTTGTATAACATTGTGGCTATCTGCCTTGATGATCCACTGCTATCAATATAGGCATATTTACGGACTGAAATGACGAGGTATAATTGATGCAATACAATTAACAAATAAAAAGCCTCCATCGATAAAGTAAAACAAAAAAAAAACAAGTTTTGTTTCATATAGAACTCGTTCGAAGAGAAAAATATTATAAGATATAAATTAATACATGTAGTGAAGCAAGACCTCAGAAAGATATTGATTGCGACAAAGGTGCTTTGGATCGCACATGTGAACGCTGCATGTGAATTAGCCTACCCTAATTATAGACAACTACAAAGCAAAGCAGTCTGACGATTAAATTAGATATACCAGTGCCATAATTTTCTCTAATGAAATCAATAAATTTTGTCTTCAAGCTGTTTTACCCCCAAGACTTATCAACCGTATTTGAAAATAATTTTGTCCCTTCCGTTTTCTTGGCGGTAGGAAGGATACGTTGAGGATAATATTTATTTATTCTTATAGAAGAAACTATGACGATATGATAGATATTATCTACCCCGCTTCTTATTATCTTCCAAAGGCTTTCGATGAAGGTGAGGGTGGAGATAAGAGCCCTCTCTCGGCGGGACATTACAAAAGTTCTTCAATCTATGATTGATTCTAAACAATTTTGAGTTCGAGTCCTGTAAGGGGCAAGATATTTATAAATAAATTAAAAAACTCATTATTACTCGTTAATGCCAGCACTTGTGGCTTAATGGGTAATAAAAATTAAGAAATGCAAGCGGAAAAGGCATATATCTTAGTTCATTGGTAAGAGCAGTCGCCTGGAAAACGGAGCGTTCCGGCTTCAAAAACCGAATACCTACTCAGTCTATATGAGAAAAGTTTTAGAATTGGTAGAATTGGTACAAGGCCAATTCTGATGATACCCTAGATGAATACCCGTATGTAATTTCGTATGGTCATCCATCTGTGCAAATTTGATCGTTGAAGTGGTTTTTCGCGTATATTTCTAGAACGGTTCGTAGAACATTAAAAATGATTATAACCAATTTCATAGGATTTCATATTCTGAAAAATTTTCAGTATTTCAGTACAATGAAAACATCTAGGACTGATCATTTTCACAATATGTATACGTAAAAATCTTAAGTTTTTATATGGCAATATCTAGAACGGGCTACCCGACTTAGCCCATTTTTTAAGTAATGCGTTGTGGGATTTCAGCAAACTGTTTAGTAACTTTTAATTAATTTTAAATTGTTTTAAAATGCTTTACATCGAAAAAATTAAAAAATATAGACAACGTAAGTAATTGCAACTGTTTACAATTTTTATCAGCTGAGAATGTAAAGAAATTCTCTTGTGGAGAACCGATATACCGACTTATATTAATTTAGATTAATTTCGTCCGCGATATGTTTTTTTTTATTATAGAAGAGGTGTTTGTTTTGATTGATGGTCAGAATAAATTGTCTTTTAATAAGCAACAGATCATTCCATCTCAATTTCAGCAATGCTGATTTTTATAGAATTATACCCCGAGAAGCACACTCGACAGCTCTTTAGTTGCAATTTACTCTTTGAAATCACTTCCATTAAGAACAGGGTAGTTTATAAATTTATATATGTAGTCTTGAGAAGTATACATATGAAACTGATAAGTAAAATATACAACAAGATCGGTCACTACTATATTCATTTAAAAAACCAGTCATATTTAAGCTTTTTGCACAACAGCAACAAAGTTTGCCATTGCTTTGTAATTTTGCTGTAAGCAATCCTTAAACCTATGCCCATATTTGCACAATTTCCATATTTATACCAGCTTGAGATAAACTTAGCAAATTTTTAGGTTGTATAAAGCCAGATTACACTACAAAAGGGAGCCATAAGTGAGGTCAGAGTAATACTTTAAACCAATACAAACAAACAAAAAATACACAGAAATGTTGGGAAAACTCAGTTGACTAAACGCAACCATTAAGAAAAACCTTTGAGCCCCATATAACCTTGAGGATTTAAATATACTTCGAATCACTTTCGTGTCGAGTTAAGCATTTCTGTATTATTCCTATAAATCGCACGAGTCATATATGTATGTACATAGCTCAGAATGTCACCCTAATTACGATTTTACCTTCAATACCAGCAAAGTGATAAATTATTTACTCACCAATGTGCGTTAAGTGATATAATTAAAAAAATTGATTCTCGCAAATCTCACATTGAAACATGGATTCGTATCCGTTTCTGACAAGAGGACGTTATCCTTAAAATTTAATCGCGTATAATCTGGGTATGCCACGCAAATCTGACCTTTGCGTGTCAAATTGCTGGGATTAATCTACAGTCGGTACGTACCGGGGTAAAGGCAGAAGCTGATAACAATCCCCTGGGTCTGGGGTCACGTAGAGAAAATATATGGGTAAATAAACAAAAGTTAGGGTTTCAATTGACTTTGAAAACCGAAAGACTAGCAATGGCCTTCTCAAAAATCACGTGAATTATTTACGATACACCATTAAAGTGTAGTGAAGAAAGGTCAACAAGAGCATACGGACATATGTGTGTGCATACATATGCCATGAATTTACCATTTTTTCCTGTTATTGATTTTTATTTTTTACTTTTTATTTTTTCCCCCATCACTTTTGTATTATTTAATGTTATTGATATCAGTGATGTATGAGTTGAGGTGGATCCGTGATAAAGGTGAGTATAATAATAGCAAGTAAATAGACGAATCGTTTGACTTCTTTTGTTTATTTTACCTTTCTTCAAAAATTGTTCGCACACGATTTGTATTTCATGAATACCTATGTGGATTATTCGAGGCTTTTTATGTGGGTTCTTTTAAGTAAAGCAACAGTTATGACACTCCAAACAACAAACAATAACAAAACCCCAAAACAATTTATTGTTTGTGCTCTGTTTGTGCTAACTTCGGAAACATAACTCAAAGTTGCTCGGAATACTTAGATTAAACAAGTTCAATGCAATAGCCATATCTACACAAGCCAATGAAGACAGGAGTATACATATATATTGTTTACGTAAGTTTACGTAAACGTGATTGGTTCTTGGAACAATTAGATTAAATACGAGTCTTGCAGGACCATCAGTCAAAAGGTCAACGAAACTCTACATATTAGCAACTTATTATTTTTTTATATTATTCAGCCAAGCTCAGGCGATATTCTTTGATGCAAAGTATAGCGTGGAAATATGGCAGAAAGGAGATAGGGAAGGGATTAGTGGTCATGAGAGTCCCGGAGGTGCTGACGTATGTTGATCTTGAATCTACAAATTGCAAGCTGGAGGAAAGAGAGAAGTTGGTAGGCTGTTCCAGATTCGCACAGTTCGGGATAAAAAAGCATCCCGAAATTATTTAAAATGGTGAAAAGAATAGCACGGTTTGCAGCGCTGGTATTGCATGCATTAATCATTCTACAAGAGATCAGTTTAGATATTTCATCACAACATTGACCATACATGTAGCGATTAAGGAGCGAAAGGAAACTACAACATAGGAATACTTCAATTTATCACAATGTCGTGACAGTATCTCACTAGCTCTATGTTATTGAAGTATTCAGTAAAGGACAGAGTGTCAGAGCCAAAGTGTTCCAGAAGAAGGTATAAAATTATTGTCGATACATTATTCGTGAATGTAGATGGTCTCTTTTTTTACGAAAAACAACTAGAATTACTAATTAGATTTTTTGTAGTGTCTTCTCTAAAATTTGTTTTTCTTCTAATTTTATGAATCAGCCTATAACTTCTAAATGATAAACTCTAAGATGATTTGATGACAATTGTTGGAGCTATCCAATAGTCCATAGACTTTTCTCCCCTCCTCACCCTTTCGATGTTATGAGCAATAATTTTTTAATTTGGGTATGTTAACTTGTTTTTGTCATTTAATTATGTATATTTTTCTTTTTTTCAAACAAAAATAGAATTTACTCTTTAAGATTTCTTACGGGGTCCGCCGAGACCAGAAATAAAGCGATTGTTTGTAAAATATTATCTCAGTCGAGACCCAAGATAATATTCTTGAGGTCAGTCGAGACCCGGGTTAAAGAGATCTTAACTTCAGTCGAGAACCGAAGTAAGATATGTTCATTTCCGTCGAGACCAGAAATTACTGATTATTAGTAATTAGTATACCAGTCGATACCTGATATAAATGTTAGTCCCTAACTAGCCAACTTACCTGTAGCGATGCAAAGTACAAAAAAAAAAATATTCATAAACGTCAGTTCTTCGAATTAAAGAGTCAAAGCCTTTATTTATAAAAGACTGTACTACACTTTGTAGCCAGTTTCTTCCACTTTTTCGAAAGAGACTTATAAAATTCATTCACAGATGAAAATCGCCTATTTTAGGCATTTATGAATATTTTCTCTGGACATGCTTAAGTGTTTGATGATCATACAACAGATAAGTAATACCTAGGTATTGAAGGAGATAGGATATTCAGTTCATGCCCCGTAGGTAGTGCCATCTTCAAGGTTTTTCGTACATTATTTTTGGTTCAATTCTTTGCTAAATCTTTTGAATATCTTGATAAAACTTCTATAGTTTTCACAATCTCTTTTTATTTTTCAAGCGCAGGCTGAAACCAGATCGTTCGGTAGGCCTGTAGGCTGGCTAAGGTTCAGAGATATTGGCTCATGAGAACCAGATTTTTAACATTGGTTTCCAAATCTGGGTATTTATTATCTGTGGGAATACATTAAGAAGAGTCAGCACACAGCAGAAGCTTCAATTTAGATACCAGCGAGCTTGTAGGTAATAAACTTTACTATACCTATGTTTATATCCTGAAAGTGAAAAAATTCATATAAAATTAGCCTAAACTTAGACCACAGAGTACATTAGAGACATCTAGCGTAAAAGACAGAAAACCAACATGCGACAATTTAAGACGAAAAATGAATATTTGCAGTTCAAATAAATTGAAAAGTTTTAACGAGAATTAACTCTCCTAAATTTTTGTTGCACATAATTGTTAAACATACTATTTTGCATTGTATTTAAACAACTTTCAACGAAATATTGCAATTTCTCGCATTAGAATATCGGGAGAAAAAACCAGTACTATTAGAAGAAGCAAATTTAAAAAAAGCGTCACTAATAGAAAAACTCGACGCTTTTTGCTAGATTTATGCTTTATCTTTCTCAAATAGTCACAATCTAAAGAAATGATACTAAGAGGAATTTGATTTAAAAAACTTGCTCATATCTCCATTCCAATACATTTTTGTTTTAATTTTTGCCAACGTTATATATATACTAGACTTCTTCGTTACCTGTAATTTAAGATATAAATCAATTTTCTGCTACAAATAGTTTGCCAGAAATTCGCCTTGAAAAATGTACGAAACCTACAACTCTTGGTACTGACTCCTCTTAAGGAATCAATTGATACATATGTTCCATCTTACTTACTTTTCTTGCATTTGTCAGCATTGATTCGCACCAGGAACAAAAGTCAGGCAGATCAACATCTGGATATGGGGATTCCAGCTCATTAGGGTTTGGTGCAGAAAATGTGCTATGAAAAAAGTGAGTTGGGTGCAAAAAGCACCGCTTGGAGTAAAATGGTATTAAGGAATTGTGATAAGCACCCAGATGTGTAAAATGCGAATTTATTTGAAATTTGTATGAAAGAATTGTTAAGAGCACCGGCTTGGTGCTGAAATGCTGCGGTTTTTGGTGATAAGGCAGCTCGTTGGCAAGAGTGCTTGAATGGGCAGATAAGAGTTTGTTTTGGTTTTTACTATGTTGGATAATTTTGGGGAGCTTTTACTAAGAGTGGCGATAATGCGTGCTACAAAAATTCTTGAGTAAGGTTAGTAATTTCTTGAATTGAAAATATTTGCAAGGAGATTGTTTATGGGAATGCGGTTTTGCATCCGATTTCTATTTTTTGGCAATATATCTAGATATGCAGGAAATAGTTTGGTTTCAAGTGTTAGAATTCTGATTTTTGATGTGGGAACCAGGATTTGAGTCTATAGACATTGCTAAAATTCTTGATATTGTGTGGTTTTCTTAAGATTGTAGAATTTAGATATTTAAATGCCTTAGCGTGAGAAAATTAGTAATTCGATAAAAGGAGTTTTGCTTTGAATGATTTTGAAATGTTAATTCAGTTTAATTCGGAATTTTGTCCTCACTAGGTTATTTCTTTTTATTAAATTGTTAAAAGTTTTGCTTGTTTTGCTCTTCATTTAAAATTATAATAAGTTCAAGATGAGTAATTTTGTGTGCGAATCGTGTAAAAAAGTTTTCGGTCGGATGTCAACGTTAAAAAGACATTATAGAACTATGCATGGTGACGGTCATCTTTGTGAAATATGTGGAGAAGTATGTAAAAGATTGGATAGTCTACAGAAGCATTTGCGTGTTGTTCATTCAAAGTTGGTAAAAGGTGGGAAAGTTGAAGCCGAAGAAGTGAAATCTTTTAATAATAATATTGTGTTACTGGAAGATAACCAAAGTGAAAAACAAATTATAAATACAGCGATGGTTATCTCCCCGGAAGATTTATTGGAAGCTAGTAGCTCTAGAGCTAATGAAGTGTTATCTAAATATTGTGAGGAATGTAAAGTTGAAGTTCATCCACAAGAATGGAAATATCACCTTCGCACGAATAAACATAAGAAAAATGCCGCGGTGCCCACAAATAATACTTTTAAAAGCATAAAAAGTTCTTTAAATGAAAGGATTGAAACCTTCCTTTTTGAAAATGAAAACGAGGCGCTATTAGATACCATGCAATTTTTTAAGCTGAAAAAAAGCATAATTCTAGAAGTTTTACTGGATTTGTTAAGTAAACATGACTCGTATAAATTTAATTTCGAGTTGTTCGGAGAATATATTAAAATGTCTAAGGAAACTGAGGAAGAAGAGTATGATATTGTGACATCAATTAAATCCTTTCAATCTAAAATGGAAGTAATTCGCAATAGAGAACAATTACCAAAAATCTGTGAGAACATGGTTGAGAACATAATTTCAAAAATGCAAGAATTTCAAGAGAGAGATAGCGGATGGTCTCTAATAAGGATTTGTCATGTTGAGGTTAATATTAACCAGTATAAACCATTTAAAGGAGCTCAATACTTACCATTACCAACTTATATTACACGCAAAAATGCTTGTATTAATGTTAAAAATTCAGATGAGTACTGTTTTAAATGGGCTATTATCTCGGCTCTGATTCCAGTAGATTCTAACAGTGATCGTCCCTCATCATACGGAGTAAGTGATATCACCGTTGATATCCTAACACTAAGAAACGGAATTACGCTTGATTTTTCTCAGCTAAAGTTTCCTTTCCAAGTTTCGAACGTAATACGTTTTGAAGAATTAAATCCTTTGATAAGTGTAAATGTGTTTGGATACGAGCAGAATGGAATTAATTCATATGATATTGTGGGACCATATTATTGCACCAAGGAAGAGAAAGCTACGCACATCAACTTACTGTTAAATCAAAATGAAGAACGGAGTCACTATGTCTGGATTAAAAATATATCAAGGTATGGACAAGATTTTTATACAGAATAAATTTGACTGAAAAATTTTTTCTTCTTTTCAGATTAATTCGACATCAACTGACGTTATCAAAGAGTCGGATTTACCTCTGCAACAGCTGTCTTCAACATTTTTATGTGCAAAAAGCTTTGGATATTCACCAAACTGAATGCAGTAAAATTGTTACTATTCTTCCATCTCCAGAAAAAGCTGAATTGAAGTTCGAAGGTCATCATAGACAACTCCAGGTACCTTTTGTTGTATATGCAGATTTCGAGTGTATTTTACAAGATGTAGTCACTTGCATTCCTGATCCACTTTCTTCATCAACAACTATTATCCAGAAACATGTTCCGTGTTCATTTGCATATAATATAAAATGTTCGTTTGATAGTAAATTAGATAAATTTAAAATATATAAGGGTAAAGACGCTTCAATCCAATTCGTAAAATCATTAGTTAATGATATAAAATATCTTTATATCGAATATGTTAGCAAACCAATTCCAATGTTACCTTTAACAAGTGGAGAGATACGCACACAAAAAGAAAATGAAATATGTCATATTTGTAATTATAAATTAGGTTCCGATAGAGTGGCTGATCACTGTCATTTAACTGGTAAATACAGAGGACCTGCCCACAGCAGGTGTAATTTGAAATATCGTATACCTAAATTTTTCCCTATTTTTTTCCACAATTTTTCGGGATATGATTGCCATCTCTTTATTAAGGCACTTACTCAATTTGAGGGTGAAATGACTATTATTCCGCTAAACAAAGAATTATATATTTCGCTTTCCAAACGAATAAATATTGATGAAACTAATACGATAGAATTACGCTTTCTGGATTCAACCCGATTTATGCAATCGAGCTTGGAACAGCTAGCAAGTTATATAAATCCCAATAATCTAAAGACCGTTAGGAGTTTTTACAAGGATGAAGAAGCTTTCAATTTAATTAGACGAAAGGGGGTTTTTCCCTATGAATATATAAACTCTTGGGAATGTTTGGATGAGACTTGCCTGCCACCCATAAAAAATTTTAATAACAAGTTAACAAATAGCAAATGCTCTATTAGTGATTATGAGCATGCTCAGAATGTGTGGAGAACATTTAAATGCAAATGTTTGTGGGATTATTTAGAGATTTACTTAACAACCGATGTGTTACTTTTAACTGACGTATTTGAAAACTTTAGACAACTTTGTCTAAATATTTATTTGTTGGATCCTTGTCAGTATTATACAACCCCAGGCTTATCCTGGGATGCAATGTTGAAGACGACTAAAATCAATCTCGAACTTTTCACTGATATCAATATGTACAGTTTTATAAAAAAAGGGATAAGAGGTGGCATTACTCAATGTTCGCAAAGACACACAAAAGCTAATAATAAATATATGGTAGATTTTGATAAAACCAAGCAATCTTCCTTTATAACTTATCTAGATGCCAATAATTTGTATGGTTGGGCTATGTCTCAATTCCTTCCTCATTCGGGTTTTAAATGGGTTGAACCCAAAAATATTAATATTTTAAATATTCCGAAAGATTCTAATATTGGATACATATTTGAAGTAGATTTAGAGTATCCTAAGTCAAAGCATGATGATCACAACGACTTGCCTTTTTGTGTTGAAAACAAGGTAACTCCACATTCAAAGTTTCCTAAACTAATAGCAGATTTAAATAATAAATCACGGTATGTAATTCATTATTTAAATCTTCAGCAGTGTCTTAAAAATGGATTGAAACTTCAACAGATTCATAGAGTATTGCAATTTAACCAATCAGACTGGCTTAAAAGTTATATTTCTAAAAATACTTATTATAGAACTCAGGCTAATAATGCCTTCGAAAAAAATTTTTTTAAATTATTGAATAACGCTGTATATGGGAAGACCATGGAAAATGTCGACAAACGAAAGGATGTTCGACTTGTAACAAAATGGGAAAGCAGTCGTAGATCACTGGGAGCACGAGCTCTTATAGCAAAGCCTAATTTTCATAGCTCTACTAATTTTGCCGAGGACTTAGTCGCAATACAACTTAATCGAATGAAATCATATTACAACAAACCGATTTATTTAGGGTTTTGTGTTTTAGAATTATCCAAACTAAAAATGTATGACTTTAATTATGAATACATGCAACCTAAATACGGGAAAAAAGTAATGCTCAATTACATGGATACAGATTCCTTCATATTTACCATTTTTACTGAAGACTTTTATAATGATATTTTAAATGATATTGAACAATATTTTGATACTTCGGAATATGAACCGGATAACCCCTATAAAATACCACAAAAAAACAAAAAAATTGTAGGACTAATGAAAGATGAAGCAAATGGTAAGATTATAAAAGAATTTATAGGATTAAGAGCTAAAATGTATTCATTAGACATTAAGAATTGTAAGTTAATAAAAAAAGCCAAAGGTGTAAAGAAAACTGCATTAGAAAATATAGATTTAAATAATTATAGAGACTGTTTGTATAAAAAGAAAATAATATATGGAAGTATGTATATCTTTAAATCTCAAATTCATAATATATACACTCAAATTATAAATAAAGTAGCTTTAAGTTATTTAGACGATAAGAGATTTATTAGGGAAGACGGTATTAGCACATACGCATGGGGACACTTTAGAATAGATAATATGTATGTAGATGAAGAAAATCAATAAAAATATTTGATCAAAAAATGAGTATTTTATTTTATCTTAATACACTCATGTATCTATCACATTACAAAATATTTTTCTTAATTCTTGGTTAATTGTTTTCTAAAAAGTTTCTTAATAGGTAAACATTTTGCTGAGCGCAATTTCCATCATGAATCAGACAGGAATGAGCTTTATTATGAATGAATTTAAGCCAAGATAAATTGGGGCATTGCAGTTCGTCTTCCATGTTATACACATCCGTGTTTTCCCCAAATATACTTTTTATCCAGCGAGTCTTTTCACAACCTTTGACATATAACACCTTTTCTTTTATTAGCGGAAACACTATTTCATATAATTGATGATAAGGAATATATCCGTCGTCCCAGTAGAAACCATGATAATTTTTTTGTAACCAACATGCTTCTCTTCTTTTTGCCGATGTTAAATTCTTAAATCTGAATGGGGGTTGAAATACGAAGTGCTGCATTTGATTTCCATTAGACAAAATAGCTAACTCCTTTACTATAAATTTATTATATTGATCCTTAAATCCTTGGATATCCACTATTGCAGTCATTGTTTCCTTAAATAATTTTTTTAACTTCACTCGTCAATGGATTATACTCAATTATTCTATCATGCAAAAGTAAGCAATATGCTGTCGTGTTTGCCGGGATATTACTAACTGTTTTGAATTGCAGTCGGATGTCGACCGGTCCTGATTTAATTGTCTCATTTTGATGCGAGCAATCTATAACTATAATAGGAGCACTCTCTTTAAATTTATCCCGAGTAAGCAAAGGTTGAGTCTCACGACCATAATAAGAGTGCGGAAACTTTGCATACATGTCATATAGCAAGGCATATCGATCGCGATCAAATTTAATATTTAAATCATCATAAGGAATTGATTCCGAATTCAAATGAACTTTGATGTCTGAAAGTTCGCAATGGTCAAACTTGCTTGCATCTGCAGACTTTTCATTCTTTCGTGCCGTTTGAAACGCTAGAATAACATATCGAGGTTTTTCTAATTGCGTTGATGTTTTGATTGACCATGTATGATCAACAGCTTCAGCCAATATAGGATATTCATACATATCCCAACTACGAAAACTCATTTGAATTGGACGCCCGTTATTAATGATTTTTAACAACGCTAATTTCTCTTCATCAGCTACACTAATATGTGGAATGCACCATTTTAATTTAAAAATGTCGATTTTGACATCATCAGTTGGTGAAATGAATGCATTTTCATCACTTCTGCTTCGAATTAGAATTATCTCATGCTTGGCATTTACAACAATTTTTGTATAGTCTTCAGCAAAACCAAGACACATTTTTAAAGGAATACAAAAATTGAAAAATCCTTTTGCTGGTGTTATTGGGTTATTTGGCGACCAGCACGCATTTTGTAGCATATTGCTTTCATTATGGGTAAGAGATATGTAATTTTTTAAAGTTGATGCAAATCCTAGATTTCTGGTACGATCAATTTCTACACCATTTAATTCATATCGAATTTCTTCAAAAAGGAAGGATGTAGCATTGTTTGTTAAATTCGCTTTTGCTGCTGCAGTCCCATCCGTTTTCGTTATCGCGCCTTCTATATAAATAAAACTTTCGTGAGGTAAAATGTATAAGTCTTGATGTTGCACAGAAATTCGAACTTCGTCACTATTTTTAAACGATGTTAAAAAAGGAGAATAGCTATGATATTCAAATTTTGTAATACTATTATCATAGCTTACACCTCGAGTAATATCAAGTATTTCGCTCATTTTGTTAACTTAAAACCAAGAGATCGTAAAAACTGTTGATTAACTGATGTTAACTTTGACCTTAACTGTAGCGCAGGCGTTGGTTGACTAGTTGATCTAATACTTTCATACTTGCTTTTATTCTCATGAATACTGTTATATATTAGCATATTGGAGCTTCAAATGCAACCTAATAGTAATCGTTTCTCCTCTAAAGTTTATAAGGTCACCGTCTTGATCGACTAGCTTCAGCGTAAGTGAACTTATTCTCTTGACGGTTACAGGTAAATAAATAACATTTCTCGGAACTTCAACTATTTTATATCCTGGCCCCACTTTAGGAGAAAATTCATGTAAGGTGTGTACTTGTGTGTTATTTATGAATGAACCTGCTATTAAATTACATTCAACACGTATCACATTAACTTTAATTATATTAATCGGTAAGTCAGATTCATGCACAATATTTGAACTCAATTCTCGTTTACTAAATCCTAATAATGATCCAATAGAATTCAATTTGTTGAAAAACACTTTCTCAGTACTTATAACTTCACTTTTCAAAGTATTATTATTAGCTTTAATAGATACTTTTGGTTTAGATTCAGTTTTGTCTAACTCATTTTTTATGAGTTGTGTAATATCATCAATTTCATACGATCCCTCTGGTATTTTAATCTTTTCATTTCCTACATGAAACAAGTTATTTTTGCTATCAACGTTAGGTATTGAATTATAAGTTTGGAAATCAATGAGTCCACATACATAGTCTGTAGTCAAATCTATCGGTGGAAAATATTCAGCTGCCAGCACAGACGAATTTCCAGTTAAGGTTAGTGTTAATGACATGATTGTTCTAAATGAAATGACATTTTATTAAATACAACAATTTATTTATACTTCTTATTAACAATTCAGATATCTTCTTACTAAACTTAATTTTATTTAACAAGTTTGCGACGACTATATAAAAATTCCAGACATAAATGTCCGCAATTAACTGTTTCATAATTTTGATAAGCTTCATGATTGTATACTATATTTTTCCCTAAGTACTGCAGGATTTCTTTTGGTGGTTGTAAATTTCCAAAGCTATCAAAGTACTCAATTTCTAAACCATTTTTATAATACGCTACCCAATGGCTACCAGGACCTGATATAGAGTCCAAATTAATAATTCCACATTCACATCTTTTTGTTTTCTTAGGGAGATTATCTCGCATAAAGACTCCTCTAAAATGTGGAATGTGTTTTGTATATTTGTGTAAATCGATTTCATTTAATGGTCGGTTGGGCAGCGTTTTCAAAAGTTTTTTGAAGGTTGATTTAAAAAAAGTCCAAGTCCTTTTCTATAAGGCTTCAAAAATAGACCGTTCCCCTTCTTCCCCAAAGCAATAGCTTCTATCGTTTCATTATGTCGACTGGATTCCTTAAGTTGTTGCTTAGCACTTGTAGCATCATTAGCTACCTTTGCAATACCAGCTGCACCACCTACTAAAGCGCCGAGTGCTGAGAGTCCAGCAAAAATAGGGATGAGTGGTAAAATTCCTCCAACTTTTGGTATAGGAATTACTCGAGGTGTTCTTACATACTTCTTTTTTCTCTTAAATACATCTTTAGTAGCAGCAAGCGCAAGGGATATGGCTTCTTTTAGCGAATCTGGTTTTTTCGCTTTTAAAATATTTCTTGCTTCACGAACTCCTGTTTGAAATGCTAATCTGGTTTTCTTCTTCTTCTTAGGACTAACTTTACTTCTATTTAGCCCCATTCCGAATTTCACTTTTGTTTTCATCGCGTTTGTCACAAGCCAGGCATTAACTCGTTCTCCAAGCGCTGCGTCTCTAGATTTTACACGTTGCCAAGCTTTTTCGGTTAATATTCGATCAGCTATATGACGATCATCAATATTTTTGAATTTGGAATATGCGATGTCGTGCTCTTTACAAGCTGTGTCAAGGGGATTAATTCCAGGATCACCTCTAGCTATTCTTTCCTGCAATTTGGTACCAGGACCGCAATACTGATATCCTGGTAGATGAAGCTCAAAAGGTAAATTGCTAATAGCAGTGTTTAGCAGACCACCTCCTTTTCGACTTTTGCGTTGGGGGTAAAAAATCCGAGATTTTTTATGTTCTATCATTCAAATAGAAAAATTCTCTTAACAGACGTCCTTACAGCATCATAATCTGATTAAGACTGATATAAAAGAAAGAGTTTCCTTAATGAATAGGTTAGTTCTCATGATGAAGTTCATCAAGCAGAAGGAATCCCTATCAATCAAAAACGTAGACATAAAATCTGAAAACTTGAAGAAAAAGCATAGCCCACTTTTATCAGATAATATAAGAGCCATAGTTGTTGGACCTTCTAACTGTGGTAAAACAAATCTCATGATTGGTCTGATTGAACATCCGAATGGTCTCAAATTTGAAAATATTTACATTTATTCAAAATCATTATACCAACCGAAATATCAGTACCTACAACGAGTATTACGTCCTTTAACTGGGCTAGGCTACCATACATTTTCAGATAATTGCGACGTTATTTCACCAGAAGAAGCCAAACCTAATTCGGTTTTTATATTTGATGATGTAGCATGTGGAAAACAGAACAATATACGCTCTTATTTTTGTATGGGTCGACATAATAACATCGATTGCTTTTATCTATGTCAAACTTATACTCATATCCCAAAACATTTAATACGAGATAATGCGAATCTTCTTATTTTATTCAAACAAGATGAAATGAATCTTAGACATGTTTACAACGATCATGTAAGCACTGACATGACATTTGATAATTTTCGCATTATTTGTGCTAAATGTTGGAAAGATAAATATGGATTTGTAGTGATAGATAAGGATAGCACCCTGGACAGGGGGCGCTTCCGTAAAGGATTTGACACATATATCGCTCCTTAAATATTATTCAGATTCATATTCAATAATTTTCATATATCAGTTAAGGCAGTTAACAGACCAGTCCAAAGTTGTTCCAAGACCAATTCAAAGCAGTTCATAGACCAGTTTAAAGCAGTTCATAGACCAGTTCAAAAGCAGTTCATAGACCAGTTTAAAGCAGTTCATAGACCAGTTTAAAGCAGTTCATAGAGCAGTTCAAAAGCAGTTCGTAGACTATTTTCAAAGTAGCTTTCTGAATTCAGATGGGGAAAAATACAAAACCTCATGTCAATAGGAAGGAATTGATTAAAGACATTATAAAAGTTAGAAATACTATAAAAAAGAAATTCCGAGCCCTGAGAACTGGGCGAGTGCAGACTGAAGCTCATCTTGAGGAAACGTTCAAACCTATAACAAAGCCCCTTCAAGAGTTCATGACTAAAGTAAAACATGATTCAAAGGATGGACTACCTATAACAGAGCCCCCTCAAGAGTTCATGACTAAAGTAAAACATGATCCAAAATATGAAATTAAAGTTGAATACAAAGACGATTATTACGATGACATGAAATCAACTCCTAAAATAAAATTTCCTAAAATTTACCCGACAAGTACACCAACAAAGCACATAAACTATTCATTTCTGTCAGAAGATGAGTTTGCAACACCTACTCATTCAAGAACTCCGATAGAGAAAGCAGATTCTATACATAATCTATCAAGCGGATTAGTTGATCGGTATTTTAAGTTATATATGGAAAAAAATCCGAAAATTGACTACACTTATGGAATTTATTTGTACAATGATGAATGGAAAATTGGCAATTCAAAGATATTAGTCCAAGAAGATGATTTCATTGTTAAAGGGAAACCGTATAAATTAACGCTAGGCTTATGCGAACTCCTCTTTATGAAAGAACCTATCAATAGTTTATATGATAATGTAGACTTAAATAACTACCAAGCAATTCTAAAAGATACTAATGCTTATAAACGTGGATATCTTGAGGATGGACAAATAAAAGGTAGTAAAGCGCTTAAGTATAAAGAAATCATAAGTAAACTAATAAATCATGAAGGAAAAGGTTTAATGCATATACCTAAAAGTAATATTGATTATGTTTATTGGGATGACCCTAATGAGCTAGTAGACAGACTTCGACTTTTAATAGCATCACAACAGGCTGGACATAACAATCACAACAACGAAATCATGTCAATTATAGAAGAATTGAGGGAAGCTTATATAATAGTATAATTAGCGAACTTTTTCTGCTGTTTTCTTTAATACAATAATGAGTGTTGATAAGTTTGGGCGTTTTTCTAAACAAGGAAAACTGGGGCGTCCTGGTGAACGAGGTCCGAGAGGTCCTTCTGGAGCCCGAGGAATTCAGGGTTCGCCTGGTATAGGATTTCAACTAAATTCAAATGGAGATTACAATTTAAACAATAAAAATCTTAGACATGTTGGTAAACCAGAGGAAGATGAAGATGCAGCAACTAAAATATATGTTGATAATTTAGTTGATAAAAGTCTGCATTCAATTAGTTCGAAAATTCAGTTAGTCAACAACAATCTAACGGAGAAAGTTGATAAAGTCAGCATAGTTCTAGAGAGAGAATTAAAGAGTGTATATAATTTAATACAGTCAGCGGGTGAAAAATATAAAACAGAAAATCAATTGTATACGAATGAATCAATTAATGCCTTGGATGTTAAGTTGATGAGTTATATTGATTTTCAAATCAAAGAAGTTAACAGTACGTTAAGTGCCCTAATAAATGTGGAGTCATTAATAATTAAGAAGAAGCCGGAGAAAGAAAATACGCAAGAATGAAGAAAAAGCAGCTTGTTAATGAGCTGCATAAACCTGCTCGAAAGAATTTTCAAAGGAGGCGCGTAATCATGAAGGGTTTCGATGATCAATGGCAAGCTGATCTAGTCGAAATGGGTACCTATTACAAAGTAAATAGCGGACACAAATTTTTACTAACAGTTGTTGACACCTTTTCAAAATATGCTTGGGGTATTCCACTAAAAAGAAAAACTGGAAATGAAGTTACCGAAGCGATGAAATCCATATTAAAAAAAGGTCGAACCCCAAAAAATTTACAAACCGATGATGGGAAAGAGTTCTACAATAGTTCTTTCCAAAATTTAATGAAAATATTCCAGATTAATCATTTTTCAACATACAGCCCATTAAAAGCTTCTATAGTGGAGCGTTTTAATAGAACATTGAAAAATATGATGTGGAAAGAGTTTAGTCTGCGTGGATCCTATCGATGGGTGGATATCATCAAACCGCTAGTTCTAAAATATAATACAACTAAGCATCGAACAATAAAAATGAGACCATGCGACGTGTCAAAGCATATGGAGAAAAAGTTACTTTCAACAGTATACAATAATTTAAAGGAATTTCGTATACCTAAATTCCAAGTTGGAGATTTTGTTCGCATAAGTAAATATAAGCATGTTTTTGAAAAGGGCTATACACCAAACTGGACTACTGAAATCTTCAAAATTACAAAAATCCAAATAACGAATCCTGTAACGTACCTCTTAGAAGATCACCTAGGAAAAGCAATAAAAGGTAGCTTTTATGAAATGGAACTTCAGAAGGCAAAATACTCAGATCTTTACTTGGTAGAAAAAATCTTAAAGAAAGCAGGAGATAAAGCTTATGTAAAATGGTTAGGGTTTGCATCAAAACACAATTCTTGGATTAATACAAAAGATATATTGTAATTAAGATATTCAAATACATATTATTTTTTACAAAAAAATTAAAATGAGTTTTAAAAGGTTGTAATGTCTACAGTCTACAGTCATACGTAAATATTCAAGTACATAAAAATGTATATTCAAGAATTAAATTAAACCGCACTTTTTTGAACATGTTTCGCAATTAATTTTTGTTAATCTGTGATAGAGTCTAACAAGGTCCAGTACTTGCTTTGAACATCTTCTGACATCATAACACTCGCAAGTATCCGCTCCGTCTGTTGTATCATCTCTCGACCAAGGACAGCTTACGTAGTGCTCACCAAATTTAGACTTAACTTTCTCCATATTTTTATATAATTTTAAAAAGTTGTGATGTTCTTGAATTCTCATTTTATGATCTTCAAGCAAAATGTTATCATATTCTCTTAAAAACTTCTCAATATTCATCTTAACAGTCTAACTTTCAGAAACATACTAACCATTTCTTGATAATTTTTCTTGAAACTCCTGTGTTTAGGAAATAGCCATTTGATATGTCTGTTTCATCCCCCTTAAATTAACTAATTCCACATCGCTTTTATAGTTATCATCAACTTTCTTCACAATCTCTACTTCACCGTTACTTAGAATTCTCTCTGTTTCAAACTCATGATATTCATAACACGAAATCTTCAATGAGCGTGCTACATAGTTACTATCATAAGTACAACGAATGGGAAGCACAGTTTCATCATCAAATTCAAGCTTGAAGTGTCTATAAAAAGTATATTTGCTCTCAATAATTCCAGCAATTTCCACTTCTTTTTTAATCAGCTCTTGCCTAAAACCCTCAATAGCCTCTTCCACAGTCACAAATTTTCTATTATTATTATTATCATTTCTAATTATCCTTGATGTAGTAGTAGTGGTAATAATTTCATCATCGCGTTCTTGTGAATTAGAGCTTTCTTCTTCGTGGTTATCACTAGCATTACTATAAGTCATCAGACGAAAAGTTAAACCGATTTGTATAGTGTCATTATTGGGTAGACTCAGAGCAAAATTCAAATTACTAGTACTCTTATCTATAAGGTTTACACTTAACGGGATAGGATGACTATTACTATATAGTATAAATAGCGCTAGGATCAAAATATTGATGGAATACCCTTTCATTTTCTCTACTTATTCTTTTTTTAATGTTATTATGTTGCGCTACTCAAAAGAACTGAGTGAATCTTTAGTCTTCTCTTGAATTTATAGCATCCCCTCCTAGTTTTCCTGTTTGTATTTTCATAGGATGATTCCATTTCCAATCATCCTCATCACCAAAGGGACAATTCGGCGGAAAATGATTTGTCGCCTTATATCTAACTGTTCCGGCCTGAGCTTCACCAACTAAGACAATTTCACCTCCTGAGATTTAAGTATCGCTAAGTAAGTATTTCGACTTATTTGATATGATTCTTACCAAAAACCTCTAATCTAACGTGCTGCCAAGGAGTAAAGTTGAACGGAAAATGTAGTACAGGGGGTATAGAATCACCACTTCTCAATTGAAGTACAAGACTTCTGTTGCCATCTTCAGGTGTCATATATAATTCGAGAAGTTTACCAGATTGAGGATTGATATGTATAATTCTAAAATACAGCCAACCGGCTTCACATGCACAATACTTGGATCTCCCCCTAACTGTTTCTGACCAAAACATCTTCTGAACGTAGGTGATATACTGAACACTTTTGAATAAGACCAAAGTATTTATAATAATAGCAAGAGAATTTTTGGGTAGCTTTGATAAATACTTCACTGGATCAGTTGGCTAGGCAGCTAAATTAGATCATTAAATGCTGGTTGATACAGTGAAGTATTTTTTTTTTTTTTTATTTCGGGGTTCAAATCAAAATGAGATTAAAAATTCAGAGAATTATTTGTATATGTGCATAAAATACAAGGATTATGTTATAACAAAAAAATCTTTATTTAAAAAAGTCTTCACAAGCTTAAGGTACAATTAAAATATGATCCACCTTTCGAAAATGTCACATTGTACGCCTTTCCAATTAATCCCCCATACGTAATATAAAAATCTCCTGTGTTGAGTTTTTCTATGGTCCGTTGAGAAATTCTGGTGAACCGCGCTGGCAAGAACATCTGGTAACTTTCTAAATCAAGATGAACTCTTTCTCCGAACTTCGTTTGCAATTTTTTGCACTGCAGAATTTTATAGGCCTGACATATCTCCATGTTTTTAATAGCCAGCAGAGGTTTAAAGTTGAGTGAGTTTAGTTCCTCTAAGGTTTGGAAGTCTTCCTCTATTGAGGTTTCCTGTGAACTGCCTGAGGTTGTAAAAGACATTATGTTTTACTTTTAAATGCTGTTTTCTTATTGAACACTGCGATCGTACTGACAAATAACCCCCCAATTATGATTCAATTTATAGCCCCTATTTTATCCAATACTCATGGACGGCTATCTACATCTACAGTTTTTTTCTCGGTCAACTACAGTTCCTTTTCAAGACTATTATCAGTCTCAATTTTATCGGGATCTCATAGTCTTAAACCGCGATTTCCTCTATAGAATCAAATCCTGGTTCCCACATATAAAATCAGAATTCTAACACTTGGAACCAAACTATTTCCTGCATATCTAAGATATATTGCCGAAAAAATAAAAATCGGATGTAAAACCGCATTCCCATAAACAATCTCTTTGCAAATATTTCCAATTCAAGAAATTACTACAATACTCTCGACCAACCACCTGCCTTATCACCTAAAACCGCAGCATTTCAGCACCAAGCCGGTGCTCTTAACAATTCTTTCATACAAATTTCAAATAAATTCGCAATTTACACATCTGGGTGCTTATCACAATTCCTTAATACCATTTTACTCCAAGCGATGCTTTTTGCACCCAACTCATTTTTTTCATAACATTTTCTGCACCAAACCCTAAATTTGCATTTTACACATCTGGGTTCTTATCACAATTCCTTAATACCATTTTACTCCAAGCGGTGCTTTTTGCACCCAACTCACTTTTTTCATAGCACATTTTCTGCACCAAACCCTAATGAGCTGGAATCCCCATATCCATACTACTCAAGGTTGCACAGTGGATTAGACAATACCTACCTATTACTGAAATGATCGCCAGCTTAGGGAAGAAAATCAGGAGACTATTGACGTAAACACGGGGGGTCTAAAACAAATACAGGAGGTCTAAGTTGGCTACCTTATGAAATATCGGATGTTACAATAATACCATTACAAAATACCATTACAAAATACTAACGTAAATCTGTGGGAGTTTATATAATAATAAACGATTACAAGCAAGGGTTTGCTCAGACCTGCAAAAGTGCATACCTGCTTGCTCTGTTAGAATTTATTTCGGAATAAGGAAACAAAACAAGTTTTGTTATGTTACAGCTCCTCTTAACACTTAACACGCAAATTTCCAATAACTAGGGAGAGAAGTACAAACTGAGAAGATTAACAAAAAAACTATAGAAAATTCAGGAGAATATTTTGCATTATGATTTACACAGAAAACGTGTTCATGTGCTTATCTGTCTGCTTCGTTATTGAGCAAAAAGTTTAGGTATGTATACAACCTGGTGTTCCAAGAGAGTTAGCATCAAAATAGGATCTCATGAAATAGAATATTGAGAATATTATTTATGTTACACCACAGAAGCTGTAATAGCCTAAAATGGCCATAACTGTAACATACATATAAAGATATTGCAGTCGCATTGTGTAGTTTGGCATCAGTGAAAAATAATGTGGAATCTCAACCTCTGTTGAGGAATTATTAAAACTTCGCATTTTATACGGCCTCCTAATGAGTACCACAGCCTGTACCTGATGTAGAGAAGCCCTCAATTTTTTCATAGAAATTTACTGGAAATATTGTCTTTAGAATTTGTATGCATTTGGCCGACAACAGGTGGTACCCTGGATACAACACTTTCATATGTGCCGTTGTCGGCCGCCAAAAATGCATAAAAATTCTAATGAAAAAATATCGAGTAAATTTCTTAGCAAAAATTGAGTGCTTCCCTAAGAAGATTTCTTCAAGAAAGAATTAATTGGGATTCTCCGGTATATAGCAAAAGCTAAAAAATGTTCTAATTTGTTATTTCATCACACAACCCATTAATTTTTGGTGACAGGTTTCAAGTCTTCGTTTGACTCATCAACAGCTCCCGAATAGCGAAATTGGGTGATTTGAAAAACAAATGAAAAAATGAAAAGTTTGAGAAAAATAGAAAAAACAATTTTTTTTTATTTATTAAAAAAATTTAAGAAATTTTTAAAGAAACAGATTCATTCGAAGCGAATCCTCCTGGGCTTGTATAGGAGTGTTTTTCCTCATATAATTCACACCCAGAATTTACTCTGAGTTTATATGAGAAGAGATCAGTTTGATCTATTTTCAAGAGTCTGCAGCAGGCAGAAAACCAAGCTGCACCGATGCTTTTAATGTTTTCTGCTGACATGAAACGCTTCTTCTTCTTCCTTTTCTTCTTTATTTTTCAGCCCACTGCGTGGCGTATACAGGTTCGATTCGCTTCGAATGAATCTGTTTCTTTAAATTTTTTTTAAATTTTTTTAATAAATAAAAAAATTGTTTTTCTATTTTTCTCAAACTTTTCATTTCTTTCATCTTTTTTTAATTTTTTCATTTGTTTTTCAAATCACCTAATTTCGCTATTAGGGAGCTGTTGATGAGTCAAACGAAGACTTGAAACTTGTCACCAAAAATTAATGTGTGTTAAATAACAAATTAGAACATTTTTTAACTTTTGCTATATACCGGAGAATCCCTAAAAATTCTTTCTTGAACAAAATTAAGTTTAACCCGCTAAAAAGTCGAAAAGAGTAATCTTTTTATTTATTCTAAGAAGATTTGTTGGGTGGAGTTTGTGGAGTTGTTGTGGAATTTCAGATATTCAATTCTATATTAGAAAATTGAGTTCTAAAGACAGGCTATACCATATACCTGCAACATATTTCTATTATGGAGTCTTTGGTAACATAGAATTAGCACTGAATAATCGTTTTGAAACAACAGATCACAAGTTTATGGTATGTGACCATTTGTTTTTGTCAAAAGATGATGATTATGGGTTTATAGATATGGAAAATAGGTCATAGTCATATAATGAAAAAAATCTGTAACAACCCAGGGCGCTCTAAGAGCCTTCCTGAAACGCTTCCCTGGAAGTTCGTAGCGCTTCTTTTCCATATCCCACTCGTTGATTTTTAACATAGGCATATCCTCAGAGCCAAGCGCTTCAATGCTGCGCCTAAAAAGCGCTAGTTACGTCCCGACTACACGTGCCACATAAAACCTTGGAAATTACTTTAAATTATATAATTTCTATCTTATCCCAAATTTCATTTCCCACAGCAAATAAAATTTATGCATAAACATACTTGAGATGATAAAGCATTTCATAAATTCTAAAATGTAATTAAACTAATTTAGCGAAATAATTAATTCTCAGTTTTGTATGGAGTTTGATTAGAATCGGTTGTCGTTTGTGAATAAAGTTTTTCTTAGTAGGTATTAGATCTATTTTAAATTATTATATATTTTTCATATTTGGTTTTATCAAGGTATATTACTCGCTCTAAATGATGGCCGATGAAGCTTTTGAATGCCTTTACGAAAGCTTTAATGAGCTTTTTGGATAATCATCGCAGTGCTTCTTCCTTAATCCCATAAGACGCCTTCAAGAGTGCTTTCTGGGAACAGCATTGAACCGCTTGCGCTTGCTTCTGATTTTTTGTGGTATTAAATTTTATGAAGTTGATTAAATATTATATGTATATACCTACCTACATATATAAATTATAAGCCCATATTCTACCGTACTGAAATTATTGTAGATTTTGGTAACAGAGAGAGTAACAGCTCTTTGGAAAGCTACCGCTTCACTCCACTCAAAATGAGAAATGCGTTACTTAGCACAATAGTGGAAAAATCCAGAGTTTAAATTCGTGGGAAATTAACTAGATGAAATCAGCCCTTGTTGCTTGTTGTTCTGCTGAAGCTCTTCAAATAATCTTCTATATAGCTTCCAAGCGATAACTTTAGAAGCACTTGAGTTACTTACTTGCGCCTTTGCTTATTTTTCTGGATAGTTGGGTGAGTATATGCTTCTAAAGAGCTGCCAAATGATGGCTAGAGAAGCACTTAATTTGTGCTGCTTTCAGAAGCCCTGGTTTTTCGTCTCAATGGGAAGGATAACGAAAACACTGGAAGACTACTTGTTTTTAAATTACAAATACATTAGAAAAGAGTTTTAAGAAATACTCCATATAGAATGCATTATATAACATCTTCAGATATTGACATCAAATTTCATATCTTAGATCTTTCATTGGAAAGAAAAATACAAAACTATATCACAATAATCAATTACTTGCCATTATTTACATATGTGTCATCAATGGACTGCAGCGATCGAAAAAACATATATGAAGCTATATGTAGATGGGTAGGTATGTCAACATTATTACAACAATTTATCTGGATTATGTATTTATATAATACAAATTATAAGAGAAAATATTTGATGAAATACATTTTTGTTAGTGGGAAAATATTTGTTCAAGAAAAATTTATAACTGGAGGCATTTTTATAATCACCGGATCGTGTAAATATTTCCTCTTAATGATTTAGATAAATCAGTAAAGTATTTAAATTCAACAATTTAACATTATGTAAGCGCAGAAAATGCATCAACGGACAATTTAATAAAATAAAAATAAAAATAATAAAAATATGACAAAGGAAAACCTTTTAGATCCTTCTTCCTTCCTTTAGAGCCTTCTGGCAATTTAGTAAAATGCTCAAAGCACGCCGCCTGAGATTATTGGAATAAGGGTTTAAGCAATTAGCTAAATAGATTGTTCAGGGGACAATATGTTCGACTGAAGGAAAATGTGTTTAGTTTTCGATGTTCGTGGCAGTGAAACCGGGCTGGCTAATTTTGATAGTTATTATTCTATAAGAGAGTGTATTACATTTAAAAATAAAAATTTTATAAGAAGATTTTTCGAGTTTTTAATTAATTCCAAAAGCTTTTAAATTTTAGTGGAACATTGTGTGCGACGCATAATAAGCATAATGGTTGATGAATTTGCTAAACCTACTGCAGTAAGTCATCCTACTGTAAATAAGAATACAATTACTAGGATTCATTGAATTGCTGGTGGTTAAGATAGTTGAGTTTCATGTAGCGTTGGTACCATTCAACCCGCTTAACTAATATAAATCTAAATTCGATCGGACTTCGTTATTGTGCAATTACCTGCTAGATGATTTGTCTAAGATAAAAAAATCCTTGTATCGTACAGGTTATCTTGACTGGAAGAAATTTCATAGCGCTCTCTCTTATCTGCACACTGCGCACTTAAATGGAGTTATGTCGACGAAATACAGCATCCTTATATTTTTGGTTAATGTTTTTATCAGGGAATAGATGGGCGTTGGTTTTAAGAACTTTTTCGATACTTTTTAGTAATTATACTATAGTTTCACTTATGAACAAATATAGATTTGTTAGTAGTTAATTTTCCTCATACAGGGTGTTTCCTCCATTGTGGTCTATAGAGCAGGAAGTGATAGTACTCACCTAGACAAAAAAAATTGTATGGAAGGGGGGGGGGCATATCAACCATTTCGGAGTTACAGGGCGATTACAAAATTATGCTAGGTTTTCACAAAACACCCTGTATCTTCACAAGTACAGGGCGCACGATCACCGTATTATCTGATATTTCTTTAAAATTACTTTATCTTCGAGAATAAGCTTAAGAATAGCCTTGAGAATAGGTTAAGGGCTAATAACTCTTTAACGGCTACAGAGAGCACATAGGGTTTACAAGTTACGCTAATGACCTTTTTGCAAAAAAAAAAAATAGAGGTCGAAGTAAAAAAAAAGGTAAGAAAATCCGAAATTTTTAGTTTAGACAACCAGAACTCCGTTGGGAAGAGGGGCTGGTTGAACAGTTGCTGGAAAGGCGACAATTAGCTTTATACAGGGGCCGTACGCCTTGTATTTTTCAAGATACAGGGTTTTTGTGAATACCTAGCATAATTTCTTGATCACCCTGTAACTTCAAAATGGTTGATATGGACGCCCTGTCATACAATTTTTCCGCTCTCTGGATCACCATGGAGGAAACACCCTGTATATATACCTTCAATATTAATTTCACGCTAGTAATTTTACATGTCTTCGGTGGCAACGTCTTCTTGCATCGTTTAAATCCTCGCGAAAAAATTTTAAAATAGAAAAAATATTCACATATACCAGATCAAAAATTTTGGAATCTGTAACTAATGCCAATCGATTTACTGCTTATATTTTATTCTTATATTTCTTCTTAGTTCTTTATAGACTTCTTGGTGTGATCTCCCTACGGAAAAAGCCCTGTGGCACGTTAACTCTTTACATCTTAGTTTTCTTGCCTTATACAAAACTAAAAGCATTGTAAAACAGTGGAGGTGCACAGTTGAAGATTATGCTGTAAAATTAAATATTTAGGTCTAATTGCTTTCAACTAAGTATACACATTTGGAATAAAATCAATAGGGGAGATATTATAAGAATTCTAATACAATTTACTTATAAAACCGTGGAGTTTTTGGATAAGTCTTGATATTCTATATGGGATACCTTTTTTTTTTTATATTATTAAGCCAAGCTCAGGGGATACCCTACGATGCGAAGCACAGCATGGCAGGAAGGAGATAGGGAAAGGATTACGGGATATGAGGAAAGTGGCGGAGGTGCCGATGTATGTATGTCGCCCTTAAACTTCCGCAGATTGTATGCCGGGGGAAAAACAAAAGATGGTAAGCTGTTCCACATTCGCACTGTTCGGGATAAAAAAGCATCACGGAATTTTACTGTACGGCCGAAATTAATTTGAAGGGTTAAAGGATGTGCGCGGTTTGCAGCGCGAGTATTGCGTGCAGGAATCATTCTACAAGGGATTAGACTAGATATTTCATCAGAACATTGACCATGCATATAGCGATAAAGGAGCGAAAGGCATCCAACATTGCGGCGGTGCTCGAGTGAGTCGATATGACAAGTTATTGCCAAATCGCCAATGAGCTTGAAGGCTCTCTTTTGGACAATATCCAATGAAGCTAAGGCTGTGCGACCAGCCCCGGCCCATATATGGGAGTTGTATTCCATTCTAGGTCTAATGTAGGACTTGTAGAGGAGCGCTAGATTTGACGGGCTGAAATATTTCTTACACCTTTTCAGAAATCCAAGACATTTCGATGCTTCTTTGGCAACAGAGAAGATGTGATCTGTCCAGTTTAACTTATTGGAAATATTAATGCCAAGAATGCTTAGTGACGGTGAATCAGAAATTAATGCTCCATCAAAAGAAACGGGTGTGGTTAAGTTATGATCTTGTTTTAATGAGATAAGACAGCTTTGGGACTTTGATGCATTGAATTCGACGCGATTCGCTTTGCCCCAAGCGAGGATATTGTTAAGATCGTTATTCAATGATCTAGTCATGCAATCTCGTTTAACACATGCGGCATTCCCCCTGGATTCAGCAAGAGTGTCAAAGGAGTAAGCGAAATCAAGGGTACTGTCATCTGCGAAACTATGGATGGGATTGAAAGTAAGGGAAAGCAGATCATTAATGAAAATTAAAAAGAGAGTTGGAGAGATAACAGAGCCTTGAGGTACACCGGCATTTATGGGATGCGGTTCAGATGTAACGCCATCTAATACAACACGTATTTGGCGACTAGATAGGAAACTTTCAATCCATAATAGAAGAGGAGGGGAGAAACCAAGTGCTTTTAGTTTGGCTAAAAGGGCTGGATGCCAGACTCTATCAAAGGCTTTTGAAATATCTAGGGCAACGATTTTAGACTCACCAAAATTGTGAAGAGTACGGTTCCAACGTTCCGTAAGAAAGGTCAGCAAGTCTCCAGATGAGCGTCCAGCTCGGAAGCCACATTGGCGATCGTTGATGAGATGATTAGTTTCTAGATACTTCATTAATTTTGAGTTAATGATAGATTCAAAAACCTTTGAAAAAATCGAAGTGATCGCAATTGGTCGATAATTTGAGGGATCGCTACCCTCTCCTTTCTTGGGAATAGGCTGAACGTGAGCTAGTTTCCAAGCAGTTGGAAATTTTCCTGTCGAATAAGACAAGTAAAATAGTTTGCGCAGAGGTTTAGCCAAGGATGAGGCACAGCTTTTAATTAACAGGCGCGGAAAACCATCAGAACCTGCGGCTTTGGAGACGTTGATCCCCTTAAGAACCCTGAACACATCCCTCGTGCGAACGTGTATTGGCTCTTGTACAAATTCACACGGGCGATGTAAAACAGGTGTTTGTGAAGTGGGTGGAAGACAAGAATTTGAAGCGAATCTAGCAGCTAAAATATTAGCTTTATCCAGGGAGTCAACAATCACTTCTCCATTATTAAGTAGTGAAGGTATAGAGGAACTGGTGAAGTTGTTCCTGATGGTTTTGACCAGGGACCAGAAACCTTTGCTACCTTTGCGGCTTGCCAAGATTCTTTGTCTTTTATTCTGGTCAAAAAGAAATTTTTCTCTCTGGATAGTGGACTTGCAGATGTTCCGTGCAGTCTTGTAGACTTGTTTCATTTCCGGACATGGATGCAATTGATAGGCGCGAAAAGCAGACTCTTTCGCTTTTATAGCTTGTTTGCACTTATCGTTAAACCAGGAGCGAGCATGCTGTTGTTGAGATCTGCTGTAAGAATAAGGAATGTATTCATGCATGCCAAGATTTAGTATGTTACTAAATTCTAATGTGAATTCATCAACATCCCTCGAAGCAAAACAGACCGACCAATCAATTTCTCTAAGATACTTATTGAGACTTTCCCAATCAGCATTCTTATAGTGCCAAAGAAGCCTACTTGTAGGTGGAGAAGTAGGAGAATATGGTGGGAGAAAAAGTGGAGTATGACTTGTCTGACCAACAAGATCACGCACTTCCTGCGTCTTGCGGATACTTGCGTTGTCCAAAATCAGCCAAACTTCGCTCAGATTATCGTCTTCCAATTTCTGAAATAACTCCTTAAGAAAGTTGCAGAAAATATTTGAATTGACTGTAGACTGCTGAATTACTTCATGGCTTTTTCTCCCACCATATTCTCCAATGATTAACCCCATTGAAGAAGTATTTTAAAAAATCAAGTTTGATGCAAGAAATTTGTTAACTGATCCTTTAAATCGTGAAAATTTGCTAGATGTAATTAATAACTCTGTTGGAACGATTACGTCAGCAAATTCTTATAATAATTACATGAATATATGTATGTTAAGTAACCAGCTGCTGCTGCAGGAGAACCGTTATACACCATGTTATTCTACATTTTTGAATTTTTCTGTTTTCATACATATGTTCATCTCCATATGTAATTATGAATTATAATAAAATTTTTTTCTATTTCTTAATATGTAATTAATATTAGTGTTTTTTTAAATGTAATATGATGTATGTAAATGTACTTGAATTCCAAAAGGGTGAATTTCATTTGCAAATTGGTGAATTTCATATGCAAAATGGTAAATTTCATTTGCAAAATGGTGAATTTTATTTCCAAAAGGATGAATTCCAATTCCAAAAGTGCGAACTTAATGTGAAAAACCTGTATCTTTAATCAATTTGATTCCTCATCCACCAAACGGAATTAAAAAGTTGAAAAGACTTGCCGATGAAAGAGCTGAGACAGGTTCATTGAATTCTATACGGTAAGTTTAAATTTCCAAATTATTATTATTTTGGATACCAAAAATAATTTTAATTGTTTCAGCTTGGATTGCCGAACGCGGAATATTTAAAAAAATCATCAAGCAGAGTATCGTTATATGCACTTTAAAGACTAGTATAAATCAATATTTGTTAGTATTGGATTTCAATAATAAAAGCTTCAATTGAAATTAATAAAACGATAGACTTTCACTTTATGTAGTATAAGTTTCTAGAAAATATGTATAGTGGTAAAAAATCTCTGCCTAATTATTCCATAATTTTCATGAATAACAAATTTTGCAAGGTTCTTTTATATGAGCAAGTATCTAAAGTGAATAAAGAGTAGGCATACATTTTATATAATATATTTTACACTTATATATTATTATTAAATCAATACTAATAACATTTCTGATTCAAACCAAATTTATATTATTTTGTTTTATTCTGAGTGCGAATGAATTTCATATGGTTTTTTTTTTTTTTATAAATTTCACTTATATAGGAGAATATGAAATCCATATTTACGTGGTATTCATATTCATGTCATGCTGGTATAAGGTTTACTCTATCGAATTATACAAATTTATACTTTGTAAAAGTATGAATTCGATACCGTATTTCAAATGGATTTATATAGATACTATTAAAATATAAGATTAACTACAAGATTTTCAACTGTGTGGTTAAATCATTACTGGAATGACCATATTCCAAAATGATGATGTAAAGCTCCAAGTATACATGTAACGAAAACTCTCTCTTAGGAGTTGACCAGTCCACATTTATTAATATCTAACGCACTGTTTTCCTACTAGTTTTCCTAATTGATACAGCTAGCACCTGGAAACCTTAATTTTTCAAGCACTTACTAGCCTCCAACCATCATCCCGTTATTGATTTTATATTTGAACTATAGGCATATTATGTATTGCATTTTATGCATATATGGATATATTCTACTCTGTCTAAATTGCGAAATATATCATATAGCTGCCATTATTGTTTTGAAAGTAAATATCGATTTTCAAGACAGTTTAGGATATTTTTTTATTCAAATTTACTATCGATCTTGCAAATTGGAATAATAAAAAACGAAGCGAGTGAATTCAAGGCTGTCTCTATACCAATAATAACAAGTTATGAACCCCATCTCGATTTGTTATAGAATATAAAGCTTCATACTAAACGAAGTGCTATTTTTATCTAACATGACATCGGCATTTACGCATAAACATAAAATAATAACAACAGTCGAGGACAGGTAAAATGAAGGAGATATTTTCTTATTGTATACGTATACGCATGTATATACGCATATATATATATGTATACGCAAGAAAAACTGTACTTCAACTGAGATTATGTACCTAAGTGTGTATAAGTACAAAGGCGGCAACAACATTGAAGTAAAGTTAATAGAAGTTGTTTTACTACCCGTTGTATGATTGAAACAACATCCACGTCCGTTACATAACTCAAATGTATCCTTGACTTAGTCTTCGTTGTGACTTTGACTTGGATTTTTTTTTCTAGTTGAATTAATATGATGGCGTCAATCCATCCTACGCATGCAGTGGGCTTCTGTTAATAAGACGCAGATTTTATATATGTCTTATGACTAAAATATTATGATATCCTCAAGAAACATTTCGTAAAGCCTTTCATCCGAAAATAAATTTCTCATTTTTGCAGAAATCCACTTTTTTGTCCCAGATCCTGGAGGCTATTATTTTTGCTTTATTTTATTGACCGTGGCTTTCGTCATATCATTGAACTTGCGAGCGATGTGAGAGTCATTTGACAAGAGTGCTGCAATCATAAAATAATAATATACATATACACATATATTTAACAGTGCTCAAGCAACTAGAGCAGGGAAAAAGATTTATATACATATGATTGATGTCAACTCCCACTTAATGGCAGACGAAAGGTCTCCTCGAAATAAAATTTTCACTTGTATATGTTAAAGGGAATCCGATACGATAATATTTTTCCTCTTGCTTACTGTATGAGGCAGACAGCTGGAATATTTTTAGATTTCCAACAGTTCAAGGTCAAAGATTTAATGGTTGTGCTGACCAAGTAATTCTGTAATTGCACGTATAACGTACTATGGCTTTTCCGCTGTCGCAAAGCCTACAATCAATCAACTTAAATGCTAAATTGCCTTGCTCCTGCTAAAGCAGGTCAATGTCAAAGGTCCCTCCTTATAGTCACACCAATCAAAGCAACAATCAAGGCCTAATGACAACCCCTACTAACCACCGTATAAATTGCTTTTAACTGGCTTGTGATTATTAACCCTTCGAATGGAATGGGTGCTTCTCTGATTTCGTGGTCAGCATATTGAATTTGTACGAACACATTGTAGTCATTAGAGTGGCTCCTGAATTAAGGACTTTGCGAAGTTATGCAGATTGTTGATTCCTGGAAAACAACACTAATACACCAGGAAGCAACTTTTTTTATTTTTCGTTGAAAATGTTTCGTCAGACAATGCGTTGGTATAGTTTGAATTGAAAAGCTTCACAAGTTTTAGATTTGATGGTACTAGAATGTGTACACAAAAGAATTTAGGAGTACGTGATTATGATGAAAATTACTTACGAGAGTGTATATATGCAGCGAATGAATGTATACATAGAAGTCTGGACTAAGGAATTTTCAAAGCTCGGAATGTAACATGATGTTTTATTTGCATATAAAATCAGCTTGGACTTTGGTTTATGTTGAATTTGGAATGGATATAGATTATAAAGGTAATTTCTGTAATTAAAGCGAGTAATGAAATAGTAGGGAATTTATATGTATGTAATTAGCTCTGGCAGCTGAAAATGATAATAAGAATAAATTCATCACATCGAACATCGCATGTAAGCTCATCGAGGTTTATCCAGAGCGGTTTTGTACAGCTGCTTTTAAGACACAATTCAATTTAAAGTCTTTCCATTCGGAATGAATTTACTAAATTGTCAGGCAGTGTTCAGGTTATTGAGGCAAAATAAAATGTTCAAACAGGCAACAATAGTTTTGATTGTAATGCTAAATGAAAATTTAACTGAAATTTTCTCTAGATTTTGTATTGGCTTTGGTACCTTTAACACTAAAAAGATTATTTTGTGTGCCTCTAGAAATTATTATGAAACTTGAGATAAGTTGAAGATAAGTTTTAATTAATATAACAATTCGCTCAACTATTGATTCTCGCCGATGTGTCTAGTTAGATTTTCTCTGATGTTATGCTTTTATCTAAAAATTATGAAATTACTGACAGTTTTGTTAAAATGTTCGGTATAAAATTTTTCGTAGTAATTAATGATAGGAAATGCTGGAAGGATAATAAAGTTGATGGCTTAATTAAGTTTCGATTTGTTTAAGAAAAAAAGCGTTGGAAATGGGGTAGAATACTTTTTCTGTGAATTTTTATTAACTCTGAAGGATTGGTCTACAAGCCGAAAAATTTTAATTTGATTTATTCCTTGAATCGGGCTAAGTTTTGATAGGCGGGTGATATTTGTCTTTCAACAATTAGGTTAACAATTTTCAGGCATCCATTTTTATTTTACAATACTTTGCAATAATTAATGAATTCACAAATAGAATTTATCGTCTTCAATACTTGACATAGGTCTTACACTTGACTCTTGATGCATTTGATTTCTACATTAAGTATCTTTGCGGGGTTTTCAGATGACTATTTAAGCGCAAGATCGAAGTACAATTATTTACTTAGTTTACAATAGCGTTGATTTAAATGTACATGCAACTCGGTGAATACCAAATCAATATTGATTGACTGAATGATATAATTTTTATTTTACACGTTAATCGATTTATTCGTGAAGCGTAGCCAATAAATTATGTGATTGCTGGACACAATTGTGTGTATTTGAAACGAAAGGTTTAGAAATTATCCCTTTTGTTTTTTAAACGAAAAATGTCAAACCACCTCTCACCAGAACTTTTCTGTTCTCTTAATGAAGTGCATTACGTCTAGGTGAGGTAAGGTTTTCAGCTCATCCACAGATAGAAAAGCAGACGACAAGCACACATAAAGTGTTTGATTATCTAACGCCCTTCTTCCAGTCAAAGCAGATACTCCGGGCTGTCAACAAGAAAAGTCACAGAAATTCCTATTAGGCCCTGAAAGTGCTCAGGTTCGCTCATCATTCCACTGCTAATGTTTTATCACAGACTTGATTACCGACGTGGCAACGCCTACAGCGGACTCCGAGCCAAGGACGGGAGAACTAGAGGAGGATCTGACTAACAGCTCAGCCGTTTTATTCCACATGAATCCCATGTGCCCGGAAACTTACTGTAGGGAAATTTGTTGTGGATAGATAGCTTATCCACAGACGTCCTGGAGCTCCCTAGTGTAAAATTCAGATATTACTTTTATCATCAAAACACAATTTCTTATTTCCTTAACCGCAAACTAGCTCGAGCACCCTTATTGCCGTTTATGTATGAGCCAACACTCCGCCCTTCTCGAGCACGTCCTCTCCCAAAACCTTGGAGAATACTTCAAAAGCCATGAAGCAGAAATCTATATGTATGCGTTGTGAGTCCGTTTTCTAAAATGTTCTATATTGATGCTTATGGAAAAGTGCCAGCATTGACTTTATATATGCCATAGAGTCTAAACTACTATCCATACAGGAAAATAGTCTTCTAGTAATTTAAAGCTTGGTTCCGTACCCTCCCAATGGCTACACTTCCTATATAACTGACTTAACAAAATAATAAAATAGTTTTGATTACAAAGTTACCTTCCCATTTTACGCTCAATACCTCTCAGCTGAGTGATAGTTGCATGTGTGTATGTCCAGCCGAAATCCGAACCTGGAGGCAGCTAGCAGGTACATTCCGTATCATCAGCCCACGGCGACATTACAATGATTACTCAGCTGAGAATTTTTGTTTGCGGAATCGTAGTCATTTGGTTAAGATAACTTTTTTTAAATAATTTTGTTAGGAAAGGTATAAAAATTTTATTTCGCTTTACAAGATAAGAAAGCGAGCTTAAGATTATCAGAACACCATTTTTCTGTATGAATAGTAGTTTAGAGAGGAGGTCCGATTCTAATCAAACTTTTGTCAGTTTTACATAAGAGCACTGCAAATATTTTAGAATGTTAGGACTCCGTTGGGGCTCTCATGTAGTAGTGACGGAGTCTGCTTCATGGCTTCTGAAGTATTCTCGAGGGATTTGCCTCTCCTCAATCTTTCATCCTATAAGCTTTTACAATTACCAATAGGGTTACTGCCTCGATTGTGTTATTTTATTTAAATTGTTCACATGCTAAGATATCAACTACCACTACATTAGTAACTTCTACACTACAAATTGAATGCTATTCAGGGGTCACACAGAATTACCAAGGCTGCCTGACAATCCGAGAGCATATCAATATGCTTTCGCTTGATTTCCATATCAAGTTCTATCTTCGCTGAAATTGCTATCGCGAAATTCTCAGCCTCAGAGAGTACAGGACGTGTTGATACCAATAAAATTCTTGTACATTAGCATGACTTTTCTTATAGGTTCGTAAAGTAGAACAGAATATATTGAAGAAAGAGATATCTTATAAAAAATGTTTGTCAGCTGCTTGATTGTTTTACGTTTGAAACAGCTGAAAAACTCCTGAGGTTCTTGGTGTAGTGCAGGTGATTAAGAGCATTTTTGGTGAGAGCAAACCCAATATTTTCGAACATATACCTTGTTCCCCGGTCTCTATGTTTATTTAAACTACACGCCTGTACTGAGATTCTAACACAACCAGAATTTTACTACGTCACACTTATCACACTTCCAGTTCTCTCTATATTCTAAGCAGTGATGTGCCTGCTACCATAGTACTGCAAATCAACGTCAGGTTGAAGAACGCTAACATCAGTACCGGTTGCCTCATTGATGAGAGAGCCGTCGGTATGGTTTTTTAGAGCAGATCGGGGAAGACTCGATAAGGCTCATTGCTCAGCCCACAATTCCCTATTGGCATTAATCGATGAATATATAATCCTGTTGCTATTCACATAACAAAATGGAGGCGTTTTTCTAAAATCCTCGTTACTGAGTTTCCTAATAAAAAAGGTGAAAGAGTTGTAGTTTGAGCGGCATAAATGTTCCTCTAATAGAGCATATGTAAACGATCTCGTGTAAAACTGGGTTTGTTTATATATTTAATAATATACTTAACGCTACTCAATTAAGTTCACACTTATAATTATGCGAAAAATAAAGATTATAATAATTGCAAAAAGTTCTTCAATAAATCGAGGGTCTTTTGTAACTCGAGTTAAGATAGTTTTGAGATTTTAGTACATGCTTAAACTGCCCGCGGCTCCGCTAGCGTGGACTACATTATTATTGCTTAGTTTTTATATGTTTTTCTATGTACTAAATACAAAAAAACCAAAAACAATTCATGTGTCAGTTTTTACAGTAACAACTAGCTTTAACAGGCAGACCTGATGGATTGACGGAAGTCAAAAAATCGGCCGGATAGTGACCTGCATCTTCAAATATTTACAGGATCGATTGACTTATTTATATTTCTGACAATTTTGTTTCCCGAAATTAATATAGAAGGCTATTGAAACCAGGTTAGAGACTTATTTAAAATCGTTTAGGTGTTCGAAAGAAATTTTTCGAATAAATTCAGAAAATTATTATTATTTCGGCATTATTTCTGAGATCCTTGAGGGTACGACCAAGACAGATTTCTTATCGGAAATGGTACTCTCGTCTCATACTAACCTACGTATAGAACTGGACGTACATACATACATTTTAAAGTAGCATACTTTATTCTAATATTTTGCATGCAGGATTCTCATTTATTGCTATATTCAGCATTAATTTAATCATAGAATTAGCTGTGCCACCAGCTTTCAGCAATGTAGCGGAATTCTGGAAGGTGTTCAAGTGCTAGGTGTTCGTTTGATCGAAGCTTTTCCAACAAAATGTTATGTTTTGAATTATGTAGATAATTATTTGCATTTGCATGTACCCATATATGAAGTAAGTAAACAAATTGAATTTAATTGAATTGATGGTGTTGAGGGTGATGAGAATTAAAAAAAAAGTTCCTTGTAATCAACTGTAGCTTAATAACCCTTTTTGTAGGTTACCATTCAAAGATATACATACATATGCTGCCATGGATTTTCTATTGAATATATAATACCTAAGACATTTTCTATTTATCGCAGTGCCCCGGTGGAGAGAGCCTGCGCGCATGCTTTCCCAAAAGAGTCTGGTATATGTTGACTCACGGATGGCATCCTTATTCTCATCACCAGACACATCATGACTGCTGCCTGTGCCTTGACATGTCATGACAGTGAACCCTGTAATGACCAACTAGATGTACTTTTCCAGGAGACGTAAGCTCGGGCATTTTATTTTTCCAAAGCTTTTTAGACATACACTGCATCTAAGTTACTAGGGAACTGCAGGATGTCTTTTGATAAGCTGTGTATCCACAACAAGGGGTTTACAGTGGTTGTCCGGGAACAATGAGATTATAGGGAATGAGAGAGCTCTAGTTCGTCCTTTCTTGGACCAGAATATGCTGAAGGCGATGCCACCTTGGTGATCAGGTCTCGCATCTCGTATGATGCATCAGCATCGATGGGTGAACATAAGTACTTACAAATGTATAAAACCTTTTCTTGATACAAATTTCTCTGACTTTCTCTTCGGGCTCAGAAGAAAGCAATGCAGAACTTTGATTGGCATTATCACGAGCTAACAAATATGGGAGTTGTTAACAGACTTAACTCAGCCCAAATAGTCAGGCTGTCCGGAAGGAGAACCTTGGAGTCCGTGCTTAGGATCTTTCTGTCAAAACTTTGTATTTGTAAGTAAATTACATCTCAAATATACTCATTTCAATACTTTTTGCACAGAAGTTACTTTACAATTTTCTATAGTAAAAAATCTCGCTATTCCAATTCACGATAGTCTTACTTGGGACCGTCGAAGTGCAATATGGCTGTATATTCTTTTCTATGCGGAGCTCTGATTTATATAATTCATACATTTTTTAATTGTGATAAATTCTTATCAAGTTATTGTTTTTACCGGATTTTCTTACAATAATGAAATTTCACAGTAGGAAAAAACTTTCGATTTGCTCTTTCACCATTACCAAATCTGTTTCTTTTGTTTTATTACCAGGCAATTACCTTCCTCTTATATTAACGGCTGAAAATCATCAAGAGGAGGTTAATACCTTAATGGAGGCATTAATCGGTCAATTACATATTCACAAAGTTTTTCAAGAAACTTGTACCCACACACACATATGGTTGCCTCTACTATTATTCTCGAGATAATATGCCTTTAACATAGAACGAGTCTTTCCACTTGTCTTATCTATTTCACGACATTTTGGCAAAACTGCCTGAACATAGTAATTAGTAACAGGATCGTTAATTTTACTAGGAATTATCTTGACGAAGTGATTGCCATTGAAATTGATGGGTATTAGATCAATAAAGTGGAATTCAAAACCTTTTATCATTTCTGGTGAAATTGTGTGGAGTGAAATATTGTTGGACACTTCAATCTGCAATTTATTGCAGCCGCGAGCTAGTTTTTCTGATGTGTAAAAAAAATTAATTGGCACCTAGCTGTACAGAATTAGAAAGAAGGTCATTTATAAATTGCTTAAATGAACAAATTGATCTAGCAATAAAAAGCAATTATCTGGCTCAATTCATTTTTTTACTGGCATCCTAAAGGCGAACTTACATTATGATGCCATGCATTTTTTGCAGAAAATTACCAAAAATTATCAATGAGTGAAATGAATTGCAAATGTCATCTGTTGCCTGAAAATTTTACTCCTATAAATTACATACTTTTCCTGAGTAAATTTGTATATGTATATGTAGAAGATCGTATTTAATTGGCCTTGGCAGCACTGAATATCATGTCTTTCTTGTTTTTTTAAATGCGTTTATTTTCAATTAAATATTAGCAAATTTAAAATTATTAAACATAAGTTTTTTCTATAAGAAATTTAAAAATAATTTCGGAGGTAACCAAGAGTACGTACATGGTGGACAAATAACAGCCACAGATTCACTGCAGTAGTCCTCTTTTGAAATCCTTCCAGATGTTTTTTTGAATACTTTTCATGTTCAACCTTGATATCACAACTAGATGAATAAATCGAAGGTATGTTAGAAGTAGTTCTTTTTATGTATAGGTACATTAATTTATCAAATTCCCAATTTCCGAATGGCGAAAGATTATTCCATCGCAATTCTCTCTTCTCCATTGCAAATTTATGATTTTTAATGAAATTTATATTTAAGAAATGTGAAGCCTGATTTTGGTGGTGTAAAAACTTATATAAGTCCATACATTTACTCAAACATTATCATTTGATTATTTAAATATACCTACCTACCTGCTACGTACTTTCTGCAAATTATTCCCAAACAGTTAAGAAAGAGTGACTTGCAAGACCATTTGCAATGGTAAGTTTAATAAAAATTTTAGGTTTTCTCAAATAACTTGAGTAGTTTCCTTCACTATACATATTATGGACTGTTGAAGGTGAATATGAATAGGAGAAAGACGTACTCCTTTCAGAATCTCCAGCAGCTAAATATTTATAATATTTTATTGAAATAGTACATATGGGTACTTAATTTGTCATAAAATATTACCGAAAAGTTTTTCATAAAACTATTATTGTTTACTATTTACGACCTCCAGTATTTCGTTTTTATTTTAATTTTGAAAGCAATATGGCTCTCTATCTATGTGCTCAAAATTATGACAGTGCTCGTATTGGTTTTGGAGATATGAATTTTTCAAGTCAGCCTATAACCAAAGTACCGCAGTATGGGAACACTAAACTTAGGGGATTGTATTGTTTTTTTCTACGGGAGACCACCAGAACTTGTTTTTTTATATTTTTATTTTAGAGATTCTAAGTGTAATGTCTCATATATGTCGTACTTTGGGTATATCGTCACTTAAAAAATTCATATCTCCGAAGCGAGGCCAAGAACCGCCGTTCTTTATCTCCGCAGATAAGACTTATGGCTTAAATGCTAGAGGGCTTCAACAGTATATAATACTATTTTCTGAAAAGAGTAGGTACCATTATTAACAAACAAATCAATCTTTCGGTACTGCCGTAATTTTTTATAAAAAATATAAAACATTAAGTTTCAGTGAAAAAGACACTTTTACAAACGAAAGATCTAAAAAAAAGAAATATCTATGCAAAGCAGGCGTTTCGTATTTGCAGGAACCGTATACTTATCAGTACGTCTTGGTTCTTGTCTGTTGTTTACGTCAAAGTGTACAGCCAGGCTGACCTCATCTATTCGCTTAAAATATGTTTAAGTGTGAATTATACTTGTATATGAGTCCTATTCGGGCCTAGCATTTCATAGAGGGTTTATTCAATATAAAATTGACCAAGTGTGCTGATATTGACTAAATTCGCTATGAATTTATTTCATAGCAAAACTTTCTATTAAGCTTCATTTGGCATTTGAATCACAAAAATCGGTTGCTCAGCTCTCGAAATATGATTTTTTGAAAATAAACTTGTGCGTTGTAGGAGAAAATAAAAATGTTGGGTGACCTATTTTTCGTAGTCTATAGAAACTCAGAAGGTTTCATCCCAATCGGAAATGGTCGGGCCTTTTCTCGTGCGGAATAGCTATATAGTATGTGCATAGGTATTCACTACAATGAAAAGCAGACTTCATTTCTTTCACTTTAAAGAAAAAATTACTTATTTGTCATCAACTGGCGCAAATTTCTTAATGCCTTGTGACCTTAAATTTCGAGAACCGAAGGTTCAAACCATCAAATCTATGAGAATAATCATGAACTATACCCGAGTATGGCGTGCTTTTCAAAATAAGGGAGCCCCATTATTGGATAGCTACTGCAGGCAACAATTATTCAAAAAAACACTGAAACAGAGCCTCGAATAACGGAGTGAGAATATTGACAGCCTATATGAATGCCCTATGCACCCAAGAGGAGTGCAGAAGAAAAAACATTGGAACAATTTTCTGTGCAAATTTTTTAATTGCTAATTTGCTTCCAAACTTTGTTTAACTAACTTTTCCGATAGTTATGTAAAAGTAATGAAAACAGGCAATACAGTTTAAAAAAGTAGTCGCAATATTTTATAGTTTGTCTATAGTTCGAAGGTCTTAAATTCAACTGACCACAACTTGTCAGCAACTCAGTCATGCTTATTTCTTCAAAGTTGTCGTGCGGTGAGTAATGAAAAATTGTGCTTAGCAACAAAAAAAAAGTTGTCTAACTTTTGCTGACTTTTGTATTCAGGCTAAAACAACGTGGCTTATTCTAGTTAATATCCACATCAATTCAAATATCGTAGCAATCCAAAATTTTGTCCTATGCAGGAAGTATACATAACCACGTGTATTTTATATGCATTATGCTTTGTCATGAAGTTGACCAATAATAATTACTTCTGAAAGATTGCGAAATCTGGATACAGTATAAGATCCGTCATCTATTTTAGGCATATGTGCTTTATTACGTATAGGTCTAATCAATATCAATTAAATTATAGGCTATAGACAAATCAGTTCACTCTACCCTGCGACATACTAATAAGAAAGCCGGAAAATTGCTTCTGCTATTCTCAATGTTGTTCCTAACTTCTAAGTGACACTAATCTTAGTCTTAATCCAACCGAATCATAATCATGATTTTATTATGAAATTAATCTCAGGATAAATTAATGTAGTCCATGTATTAAGAGCGGAAATCCTTCTCTCATATATTTTGACTAAGTTTGCCGATTGAATGCATGAAGAAATTTGAAATCCCCAATATTCCAATAAGCACAATGATCAAGCCCGAGAGAACGGTGTAGATAACATAAATTTGAGGGGATTCTTAGTATATATTTAGCGTTCACAGATACTTCATCCAGCAAAATTCTTCGTTTTGAGAACGTCCAGATTACGGAAATTAATGCTTGCCCTTAACAGATACCCCATTAGCTGCTGAATCAGATTTCCCAGTTAGAGAAGATTGTTAAGTTAATTACAGGAATAGAGTCGTTAACTGGAAAATTGCTACAACAATATTCCCACAGGATACATAGACTGGCACTTTAAGAATTTTCAACCGATAAGTGGCGGACATTTTTTGCGGGGCTTGTGGTATTTATCAAATCGGAAGGAGAAAAGTTAGCAAACGAAAACACTTTGTTTTCCAATAAATTTAATAGCATGAGAAATGTTTGCTAACTGGGAAGAGTATTTGAAGGAATCATTAAATCTTTTGTTTAATAAGCTTAAGATATTAACTGTGTCTGAAAGAAAGGGGGCGAAGTATATATTGTTTGTTATGTCAGCAATTTGGGCAAATTACTTAGACACAATAATTTATACGCAATGGGATGTTAAATGTACCGAGTTGCAGTAAATATAATTTGTTTTAAGGTTGAAACACTGTATAGACATATAAAGGGAAAAAATGAATTTGGTGAATTTATTAAAATTAACAACTCATCAAGATCCCTGAGATGATTATGATTTAGTTCAATACAAGTAATATGCAGAATTAGTCTTCGCAACATTTGTTTAACTAAACGGTGTTGACCCAACTAGACAACTCTTGTCAATGGAAATCGGTATCTACTGAATTGTAACTTTATGGCTTCGGATTTGAAACAACACTACAAATATTTAAAATCCCGAAAATATTTCTGCTTTCTTACAGTATACATATTATCTTGATGAAAGAGACGGGTGAAGAAATTTCTAATAGCTAGGGTGTTAGGTAAAAAGAGAAGGAAACTCGGTATAGAAGAAAAAGTGTGGCAAAGACCGTATCGAGAAAGTCAGGGCGAAGATTCCTTAAATAAATGCGCGCGAATTTTGAAAAGTTTTCTCAAATTTGATTTGGCTAAATTGCAAATAACGATTAAATTTCCGACAAGCTGTTGATAATCAAATTAACGAAGAAAGTTTACGAATTTCAAATCAGTAAAAAAAATATTCATGACCTTTAGAGTATGCCGCATTTTTATATAGATGGAATATATGCCGCTGTTTGGTGAGAATTAAGGTAACATGGTTTGATCAACGCTGAGTTTATTGTCAAATTTTTCGCTTATTTAATCAATATTGATTATTACATGAACCGAAGTCATATACATCTACACTAATCGTATTCGTAAGTGCTTACATTGCTCAGAGCAAAGTACACGTTGTCATGTACTGCCCCTCCATATCTATATACATATGACATAGCCACTATTTTTTATACGATTTTCCCCATAGAGTAGATCATCCCTGCTATGTGTATTTGCTTACAGTGGAAGCTGTTGCGCACGACACCACAATGTTCGGGACCATATAAGTAAGGAGTCATAAGAGCAGTGAGACAGACATCGATCAACTGCGGCACCGACCAGAAATTTAAGTCCGTAACAGGAAAGTTACAGAGGCATCCAGCCAATCGTGGACTGAGTTGAGTAGTCATTGCCAGTGCCACTCACAGTGCAGAATTCGTCGGGTCTACAGACAAAGAGTACAGCTTGCCGTCACGCAACAAGTTGTGATAATAAGCCTCATCGCGAAACCAAGAGGTTTTAGTAATTATTCGGACAGTTATAGTGTAAATATATTAAAGTCATGATTGAAACCTAGGCCAAAATAAAAGCCTGTACGTAAAATATCCTCAAATATCCCGGGATATCGGTTCGGTAAAAATTCGTAATAATTCGGTTTGTTTCGTTAATCGCGTGTGAAAGATATTGATTGATTGATGGCAGAATTCGTTAGATGCTTCCCACCAACACGACCGCGAATATCTTCTATGCACTAGCGCAAAGACATATTCTGCTTCTTCCGTGGTATTACAGTTCTGTACAGTTTTCTAATCATGACCCAGGGGCGGATCCAGGATTCCTGTGAGGAGGGGGCGAAATTATGGTTTAAAAATGGTGTAGTCTGGAAATATCTAAGGCTCGAAGACATTCGCCAGCACTCTCAAATATCAAATACACAAAATTTATCATTTGAAAGATCCGGGTCGAACAGATAAGTTAACACTCTCAACAAAGAAAGTTGCTCAACGTTCAACTTTTGCTACTCTGGAAAGTCAAACGAGGTTTTAAATTATTTATTTTGTTTTAGTTTATAAATGGTGGAAGTGTAAAGCTTTCGAATCATACATTCCGGTTAGTAAAAATAGCGAAATACATTTCATTCAAATCCACGAATTCATCATAAATTGCAAGTTTGCAAAATACAGGAATTAAAGCGCTTCGTACTTTGCGTCTATTTAAAATAGCAGTCACAGAACAGATGCAATACTGACCTTGCAAGTATATAACACCATGGAAAAGTTAAGAATATTTGACGAATAAGTAAAGCTCAGAAGACACCCTATGATGCAAAGCACAGCATAGTAGGGAGAACATAGAGAGAAGAGCGAAAATCATACAACACTACAGCGGCCCTTGAGTGAGTCGATCTGACAATTTATTGCCAAATCGCCAAAGAGCTACAAGGCTCTAAGAGCTAAAATTGAGGGACCAGCCACGGCAGGAATTGTATTCCATTCTAGGTCTGATGTAGGACTTGTAGAGGAGGGCTAGATTCGATGGGCTGAAATATTTCTTATATATTTCCAAACCAAGACATCTCGATGCTTCTTTGGCAACAGAGAAGATGCGATCTGTCCAGCTTAACTTACAGGAAATATTAATGCCATAAGAATGCATTAAGATGGTGTATCGTAAATCAGTGCTCCATCAAAAGAAACGGGAGTGGAGAAATTATGATGAGAGTTCGACGCGATTTGCTTTACCTTAAGCGATGATATTATCAAGGTCGTTAATCAATGATCAGTTCATGTAAACTCGATTAGCAGATGTGAGATTCCCTCTCGAGTCCCTAAGAGTGTTAAAGCATTAAGCGAATTCAAGGGTACTGTGATAGGCAAATCTATAGATAGGCTTAAAAGTAAGAAAAATTAAGAAGAGGACTGGAGAGAAAACAAAGTCCTGGGGACATCGCCGTTTATTGGGTTAGGTTCTGGTCAAATGCTATCTAGTACAACCGGTATTAGCCGATCAGATAAAAACCTTTCAATCTATAATAGAAGAAAACGCAGAGACCAGATGCGTTATATTTAACTAAGAGGGGTGGATGCCAGACTTTATCAAACACATTTGAAATATCTAGGGTAACGTTTTTGGACCACCACAATTGTGAAGACTAGGGTTCCAGCGTACCATAAGAAAAGCCAGCAAGCATCCAGTCCGGAAGCCATATCGGCGATCATCGTTGAGTTGTTTGGATTATAGATACTTCATTAATTTGAAATTAATAAAAGATTCAAAAACCTTTGAAAGAATCGAAGTGATTGCAGTTGGTCGATAATTTGAGGGATCACTACCAGCTTTGTTTCTTGGGAATCGGTTGAACTTGAGCTAGTTTCCAACCAGTTGGAAATTTGCTTGTCGAATCAGACAAGTAGAATAGTTTGCGCAGAGGTTTAGCCAAGGATGAGGTACACCTTTTAATTAACAGGGCCGAAAAACCATCGCGACCTATGGCCTTAGAGGCGCTTATCCCCTTTAGGATCTTGAAAAGACCTCTTCTATGGATGTGTATTACATCTTGTATACATCTATACGGGAGATGCAGAATAGGTGTCTGTGAAGTGAGTAGAAAACGAAAATTTGAGGCGAATTTACCAACCATAATATTAGCTTTATCCAGGGCGTCAACAACCACTTTACCATTGTTAAGTAGTGAAGCTATATACATAGTGAAGCCATATATATAAATTGGTGAAGTTTCTCCTGACGGTTTTGACCAGGGACCAGAAACCTTTGCTATCATTGATTCCAAGATTCTGAGTCTAACATTTCTGTTAAAAAGAAATTCTTCGAGAAAGGCCACGTTCATGTAAATACATGAATTTAATGGTATCAGCACTTCTTGTGTCCTCTATAGTATTTAACAGCCAAGACTTAAAGAGGAGCGAGGGCTGAGGTGCTAGTCAGAAGGGCTGCGTTCTTACGAAATTGAACGGTTCCAAAAATTACAAAAAGGACAGTAGAATAGATTTGGTTAAGAAAATTTCAGAGCATCTATTGCAATTTTTTTTTAGTTGTCTTCAGAGAGGAGCGCGCGCCTCCGCACCCCATATCTGGATCCGCCACTGTCCTGACCCTCGTGCTAACGCTTCGTGCATGGCCCGACATTACAAAATTTCCCCACGTGCTCACGTTACGACGCGAAGTATTCTCGCTTCGTGATTCCAACCCTAAGCATTCTCTTGACTGCTCGTTGCAATACTCGATTCGACGTTACATACATATGCTAATTATGTTAAAGTAGAGTTATTGCCAAGATTGCAATTAAAAGCTTAAAGAGTATTAACTGTTATATTATTTGTAATTAATTATACAATTTTTGAATGATTCATATAAATTTTGTTGGTTAAAGGCATAAGTTCTTTTCATATTTTGCTTATGCTTCCTTTGTGTTGCAATTTTTGTTTAGCATTCGTCTTTATTTTTATTTATGTCTTTATATTTGTTATTTGTGGTCATTCCGTTCACGTCATATAAAGCATGGCCATTGATAATTTAATTAATATTTACAAAGCGGTGAATAAATCTTTATCCACCTGTATCGGCTGAGCCATTAGTGTCCACTATGCCATAAGGTTTTTTTTATATCTGGAGAATTACTATAAGTCCTCGCAGTATTGCCGTTTAAATATGAAACCCCATTATCATCAACTATTTAGTGTACACATGTAGCGCAAAAAACATATTGTGATAAGTTCATTTTGACGAAATAGGTATATTAAAAGTTCCCATTCTAATTCAATAAAAATATTGTTCGCTAAATATTTTCTAAAACTTTTTCATCTTCAAGAAGATAAGGTCTTAATTCGATATCACCATCGCACAACTATCGCTACTCTAATAGTATTGCCCTTCATATGAGAATCAATAGAACGTAGATTGCTATCCGTTTTGACAGCCTTGCAGCCTTGATAGCTGTGAGTGCCCTCGGGCAACATCTAAGTTATTGGGAGATTGCTTGGATAAGACCGTTAAGCTGTGTATCTAAAATACGGTGTACCAATTGTGGATACGTGTGCATCTCATCAAAGCGGATGTTCACAGTAAGCATCAGCAGCTATTCGAAAACCTGAGTATTTGCAGATGTATAAAAGTTTTTCTTGACAGATGTAATAGGTATTTTTCTGAAATGTGGTTGGCATTATCACCAGGAAAAGCTCGCTTCATGCTCATCTAACCAAGATGGGAGATCTTGACAGCCCTGAGGCATCTTGACAGATGTAATAGGTATTTTTCTGAAATGTGGTTGGCATTATCACCGGGAAAAGCTCGCTTCATGCTCATCTAACCAAGATGGGAGATGTTGACAGCCCTGAGGCAACCAAACAAACTGTATGAGGTTGTGCGGCCTTTGCTCGGAGCAGAATGGATTCTCTTGAGTCTACCCTCCTATCGTAACTTGAGCTGAAAACCTTACCTCACCTATATCTGATGCGAATGATTAAGATGAGAGGAAGGTTTTGGTGAGAGTTTTTTTCTTTTTTTTACCAGGTGAGTACAATGGGCCTCTGTGGTGTCGATCTTTTGTGCCTAGAATATAATAACAAATACTGTTGTGATATGTGTAATAGTTTAAAAATAGAACACAATTTCCGTATGAAATGCTTCATCACACATATGTAAATCAAAATATGCCGTAGACAAGATAATATATAAAAAATGTTCTAATTCTTACATTTCGTTGCTATTTCATCACAATTTTGAAATGATTATTTTTACATTTCTAATTGCAGTCGAGAAGGATATAATGTATTATGTTTAAAAACTTAAATTCATCGAAACTCATGTTTATTTTTGTGGTAAAAAATCCACTCCACTCCACCCTTCTACAAACCCATTCACCGTAAAAAGATTGTGCTTGCAATAGTCAGGACCTATTTGTGGTGTACATTGAATTTTCGAACTGTTCGCTATGTTGTACATATATAAAGGATTTAGAGGCGTGCTAGCGCCTAGTCTCATTCCATAAAATAATTCAATTTTCATGTAGAATTCTTGAAATGAAGGCTAATAGGCATTTAAATTTAATAAACGAAATCCATTGAATTATCTAAGGACGAACATGTGCTGCTTGATGGGAAATAATGAGACAGAAGCTTTATAATTTTATCATTTTACATGTCAATTTTGTTTCCAATATTTATTTACTTATTAAATGTTAACAACGATATCCATGCGGTTTTAGTGAAAACCTACCAGAAAAATGGCACGAAATATTGGTAATTAGCAATTAAGATAAAAAAAGACAAAAATAAAAATTACAAGGAAATATATACCAAAGTTCTGCAGTATAGTATTTAAATAATACTTAACAGTAACCATTGAAACCGGTAACTAAATACTTTCTAGCCTTTACATATAATTAATATTTCAATTACAAATGGTAAAACAAAAGTAGCGCTAAGTGGTTGTCGAGAGAGGGAAGTATGCATCTCATTTGTTATGGAGTTGCTATAGATGTGGGGACAATGATTGATGATGCAAATTTCGTTAAACAGGTCATTGAGATTTTTCTAGATTCTACTTTTAAAGAATTTACATATATACCCTGTAGAATGGTTTTGGCAATACCAATCTAAATAATTAATGGAAACCGAGTAACTCTTAACGGATTAAGAAATCGATTTTTTTTTTTTAGAGATAGAAATTTGTTCAGATGACGGAATGACGGGTAATTACAAGAGAGTTTACACAAGACTATCTTATGTATATATACAGGTACTTATTTTTGCTATTTTTTGTTTTTTTTTTAAATTTTTACATTATCCTTAAATCATTTCAACACTGAATTTATTATTCTTTCAAAAACCTAAATAAATCCCCCTCGGGAAAAGGAAATTTCTTTAATTCGCTATCTCGAATGGAAAAAAACAATCTGAAAACTCCTCGAGCTTATTTTTTCAGACGGTCAGTTGCCCATTTATTTAATATTTTCTTTTTTCAAACGTTGATTGTACAAATTCACACGTTACGAGCCTTCTTATCGCACCTCGACTAATCTAGTATTTATATTTTTCTTCAAGGATTAACTTAAACTTGAAGAATTTTACGTTTTTTGAAGAATGCGATAAGGGGAGGGAATATTTGCTCTCGGCATGAAATTTACTTGGCGTGAAGTTTATTTATTACACTTACGAATTAAAATGTTTTAAATTTTCAAGATTGGCTGGTTTTCATTTTTGCTAAATTTAAAGGAAAATTGGAAAGTACATTTCCCTATATGTATAACAATTACTACTTTGGAACAATTTACAGTTTTGATATGTCACTATGTTACTTTACAAAGTGTTGGACCATCTGCGTATATGAGACATTAAGGCTTTAATTGAAATGGATCAGTGTTCAATTTCACTATTTACCTTGTATAATTGATTTATTTTATTTAGTTATTTATTTTCATTTGGTCAATAAGATAGTACACATATAAGTCCATTAAGATACTACCTTAAGAGTTAATTAGATAAAATTAGAAAAAAAAATTACTTAAATAAAAGGAAGAGAAGCAAAAACAACTTCAAGTGAAATTATGAGTAGAAGGTAAAGAATACAATTATACTGTGCAAAAAAAAGGAAAAAAAAAGTTAAGATAAGACTAATAGACTACAAATATAATAGTAATAAGAATAGAAACAATAAAACAAATAATAATAAATAATAACAATTGTAAATTAATTTAGGAAAATATAATTACAGTGCTAGTAATGTTATAGGAAACCAAGCCTAAGATAATAAATTAATTAGATACTAAAAAAAAATGTAGAAATTAAGTTCAGAGATAATAGTATAAGTCAAAAAATTAATAGCGAACAAAAAACAAAGAATAATAAGATTAAAAATAAGGAAAATAAGATGCAAACAAGAATTAGTAAAAAATAAAAAAAGGGAATGCAAGAAAGCAAAAGAAATGCAAAAAAAAGGTAAAAAAAACTAATAAATCGAAAGATGACATACTAACTTTAGATCAGTGTCCAATCTTGTTTAGGATTAATCTTTTAAACGTCAGAGGGCCCGCGCTGAAATATCAATATTGAGACTGACATTGTATGTCTTCTGAATTCTGTATAGTGGACACTTTTCCCCAAAGTTAGTTCTAGAGAAGGGTAATCTGGAGGGAGTTTATTGTCTTCCGCATCTGGAGGGAATATTATTGCCAATTTTGGAAAGCAATTTCGGACAGTGCACAAAGCCATTCCCAGTTTTATGTAAGAAAACGGTGTCAAGATAACGCGACGATGTTTTAAGGATACAATGTTAAATCTGATTAATGTAGCATTGTACTCTAATTTAATTTACTATGTTCCAGTCTTTACAGTAGTATTCTTTAAATTTTCCCTGGACAGATTCATGTTGATTATTATAGCTAGAGTAAAAACGCTTTCAAATTTGGCAAACGTATTCTAGAGTATTTCTCACCAATCAAACGTACAGAGAAATAAGAGCGGCACTTAATTTGAAAAATATACATTCTCGGAAAATAAAGCCTGATATGCTTTAGCAGTAATAAGGTTTAAATGAGGACCAAAACGAAGCTTGCCATCAAAAGTAACACGCGAATCTTTATTTTCTTTTACATAGGAAAATTAATTTTGTACTGAATGAGATTTCGTCACGCTTTCTTGAGAAAGTTACACTCTTACACTTGTTTATATTTAGCTCAAAATAATTATTTTTTGCACCAATTTTCAAGTCTTGCAATATCATCTTCGAGCCTCATAATCATGAATGTCTGAAATTACTCTGAGAATTTTAGCATCGTCAGCGTACAGCAAAGTGTCCGAAGTTATCTGGCCTGGTAAATCATTTATGTATATTGAGAAGATAGAAGGACCAAGTATAGTACCCTGAGGAACACCCTATGTGTGTTCGAAAGAATTGGATTGAGAGCCGTTGAAGACAACCACACCCGTCCGTTTCCTTAAGTATGATTACAAAAAAAAGAACAGCGTTCATATTAAAATTAATTTTTGACATTTTTCTAAGACATTGATTGTGGCGAATCTTATCAAAGGGCTTGGCAAAGTCGGTCTGTATGTACTCTACCTGTTTATTTTCATTGAGACCATGCTACGTACTCCGTGGTACGTGCTAGCTGGCTCAGGAGACGGGGTAGTTCGTTTATGATTTTAAATGGGCGCCACGTGATTTTCTCTACTGCGGGTATATCACGAAATCGGCTTTTGAATAAACTATACAAAAAATCGGTGGCATTCACTCAATTTAACAAAAAAAAAAACCATAGTGTCGGCCCATATAAAATATAATTAAAAAAAAACTCTCATTAGAGGCTATAATATAATATGATACCTTTAAATGGATTAAAAAGAAAATTGTCCAAACTAAGCCACTCAGCCAATTGAAAGATTTATATGTAAATATGTATTATAATATTATGTACTTAGGTTTCTTTTCTACAGCATTTCGGGTTACTGTCCTTCACCTTGACCTTCAAGAGTTGTGCCGTAAAACAAAGAAATTAATATAATAACAAAAAAAGAAATCCTGCTTTAGTCCCAGGATCCCTTTGTAATTTATGTTTTCTGGTAACCCTTTATCTTTTTTTTTTTAATAATAATTTCCTTTTTGCAGTTAAGCCAACTTTTAGTGCACGTTTTTGACTTTCAACCGCACTGTTCACGAGACTCATAAGAAGAGAGCGATCGTTCCCTTCGTCTTCAATATCGGACTCTGTACCAACTTTTTTTCTTTTGACTCGAATTGTGCTTTTGTACATCCGTCAAAAATATAGTTGGCTTTTAGACTGTGCATTCGACATTTATATAAAAGTCATTGAGTATTTTCTTTTATGGTTACGTTCAGTGAAGTTTGATCAATGTTTTGTTTTAAATTTTCTTAAAAGAACCCTGAAGTGAGCTTTTACTTCAAATATTACTTTTCACCTTTAGAACTATAACTCATTATGTTGGGCAGCAAGTAGAAATAAAAAAACAATTATAGCAATTTGTCGCTAACTGGCTTTTGCGAAACTTTAACTAGCAAAAAAAAACCTTCGATTATAATTTAACAATTTGGAAATGCAAATTTTAGTGAAGCTCGACTTTAAAAAAAAATGAAAATTCAGTAAGTGCGCAAAATTATTCAAAATTCCTAGATAATATTTTAAGTAGCTACCCTTAAATTACCTTACATAATTCAAAGAATATTACATAGCTTATTTTACACAATTATATAAATCTTAACTATTTTCATAATATTGTTTTTCGACCAGATACAAAAAAAAACTCCTTAAAGTGAGTGGCGCCAGATTAAAACGTAAGATCTCTGCTTCCCATTGGGTTTTATACCCGTTTTTTTTTTTTAATTATATACATAACTCTCGACCAGGAAGATTTTTCCCAAGAAATATTCCCTTCACTTCCAGAGCTGTAACCAGTTGAAGTTAAAGCCAATCCGAGCTAGTACAGCAGTCATGTCCTGCTAAATACATATGCGTAGTATCACCTGTTCTAACTATAGATATAGCACGGCAGGCATGGACTTGACTCTTTACATTTAACACTGACAAAGACAAGCTTCCTTCGGGGCCGTAACAACCAGAAGCAATAATATAAGAAGTGTGTTCAAAAAATATTATGGTTATATTTTGATACTCTAAGATTATTGAATAACATAACAAGTGAATCGTTGCAGTTATTAAATGTTTCTACGTTCATCTCCTACGTTTCAGATATTGTTCACGCTTTATATGGTCAAACTGCACTGGATCAAATCAGGTATTTGAAAAACAGGAAAAAATTGGTGTATAGAAAGAAAAACAACTGCACCATGTAATAAAATTCAATAAACTCTTTATTTGGTTCTTTGGATACACTTTCCTTTACCGAGCGTTAATAATGACTGAGCTTGTCTGAACTGTACGTTCAAAAATTTAAATTTAAGAACAAGATTAGGTATATATATTTATAAATAAATGCAATCCAATAACTATCAAGCTGACTATACGATGCAAAATCTGAGAGTTGTTATATTAATGGTAATTGTTTTTATTTTATTTTTTATTTATTTGAATTCTTCAACAGCGCTCGTCATATAGAAAAGTGACCCAACTCAAAATTTGCCGTTTTTGAGTTAATTAGAACGTGAGACTCGCAAGCTTTAATTCTATTGAAGAATTGTTGAATACGATTTTTTGCAATTGCAAGAAAGGCTATGGCGTAGAAAAGTAGAGTTATTATGTTCCACAGTTTGTGGCCAGTGTAACGGCTAAGCATGCCTCAATGCCCCATCAGTTCCAAATGATTCCGATGGAGACAGCGTGCATGAAGTCCTCGAGCTTGACGAAACAACTCTAACGGATATCGAGGACGATGATAATGATGTCGGCATTGACCTTGGGCAACCGCATGACGAAGACGACGACGAACAGGAATAGCTTTAAATACGCCATTTTGTATTTGGTCTTAATAATAAATAAATAAAAAATAAAATTCTTGGCCCCGCGTTGACATAGCGTTATAAGCTATATACGCCCGTATAAGTTTGCGTGCTTTCTCTCTCCGCGTGTACCTCGAAAACGATTATAGATACAAAAAAATGCTTGAAATGGAAATTGTAGGTAATTTTGTAATCTACGAGTTTTATAATGACCTTGAATGTCGTATTTTCTATAAAAAACTAGATAATTGAAAAAAAAACCGACATTTCACCTTGAATATCTGGTGACGCAGACACGAGATTATATGAGACTTTTTCTCAGTCTTTAGAATGTCCAAACAAAGGTTTATACCAATTTGCAGCTTGTTCGCTTCCATTGCGAGGCTTGCCACTTTTTTGGAATTATTTGCTATAAGGGTAGGTTGCCGTTCATGATGTTGAAAATTTTGATGTTCAAAGCACGAGTTTATTTTTTTGAAAATGAAAACCGAGAAGGCTCCCCAAATTTCATCAAGTTTAATAATTTTCAAGCCTATTTCATTCGCATAAACTGGCAGAGCTAAGGAGCGCCCCGCGGAGAACAAAGCAACCCGTGCACGGCTTTGTTGTTTGATGGGAGCTCGAACCGACATTTTGTATTTTTTTTTGATAAATAGATTTGAAATTTACTCTCCATTGATAGAAAATTAAAATACGTTAAAACCCATTTCCAAAAGTATTTATTTTATATAAAAAGAATTTTGCAAATTTCATGCATTTTTCATGCCTCTCGACGCCAATCTTCCCTTAATCGTACTTTCGAGCAGACAATATAGAACTGGAGCTGCTGTAATTTTTATGGAGTAATATTAACTATTTGACAAATTAATTTTTTTATTACGCTCCATCAGATGAAAATGAATCCAATCGAATAGGAAGAAATATCTACGTGCCAGCTACACATAAGGTAGGTAAATGTCTAAAGTCCTTAAACGAGAAAAGCCGAGCTAATGAATACGAAAAATATCGATTCCCAGAAACATTATCTCAAAAGAACGATTGCATATACTTACCTCGGAGTTCTGCCCTATAATTCGTAAAAGTAAGATACCTCATTACAAAAATAATATTAGCAGGAGAAGAGAACACTAAATTCGAGTTCAGTCGTGGGTGCTGTAAGGAAAAATTTCAAGGCATGCTTAATATGAGCGTTTTTCATGAATTTAGGTAGCAGTAATTCGATACCTATGAGCGCCCCATGGCTTTATTTTTGGTCATAAAAGTCTTACAATTTATAAATAGATGAAACAATTATTTTGAAATTTCTAGGGAATTTTATATAATACTGTGTAGCTTAAAATGTTTCTTTTTATATTTTTTTTATTTTGTTTCTTACTGAAATCTCTCCTTTAATATATTACGTCACAAGACCTGAAGGGTAAGACATCAGCTACAAAAGAAAATTGAGCGAAATGATTAGGTCTCGTAGATGCAGTGAATTTGTATGCAATAAAATCTAAAGAGCATGGCACCGGGGAGAGAATTTGTATAATGAATTAACTAAATATCTCCGTAGTGTCCTTGAAAAAACAAGGAAAGAATCTAGAATCGGTTTAAGGACCAATTCTTATGGTACCCAAGCTAAATCAATGCCCGCATGTAATTTCATGTGGTCTCACTTCTGCACAAGTTTTAAGTGGTTTTTCGCAAATATTTCTAGAACAGTTTGTCGCACAGTAGAAATAGTTACAGCGAATCTCATAGGATTTTATATGTTGAAGAACTTCTTAGTACAACAAAAACGTCTAGGATTGATTGTTTTCACAGTATACGTCAAAAATCAAAATTTTGTATGGCAACACCAAGGCGAGATTGTCTGATTTAATCTATCTTTGAAATGTATTTACTGTTTTTATAAAAATGCCATGTACAATTCTCTATGCCGATGCGTTCTCAGGTAATGTCCAAATATATAGTGAAAACAAAATTTTTGTATGGTAGCCCTCCGAATTTTTCCGATTGGTCCCATCTCCGGACATAAATCTAATTTTTTTTTGAAAACGGCCGTGTGGACCATTTCAGCTCTCTAAGTCAACGTGCTCTCAACTTGTCATGTGGACTGTGGACAGATGAACGGACAGAAACCAAAACACCTTTTAATATTACCCTAAGTCCAATCCATTTTGCACTAGCAGCATTATTTTTATGCGTTACAAACAATACTTGTCACGATCTAGTTTCTATGGTAGCAAAAGGAAAGGAATTTTTATAAGGTGGCACTATTGAAAACAGGCTCCCGGTGGTCCAGGTGAAAGTATGTAATTACCTACAACATCCTTCGCCCCTGTTAATTTGAGTTCTGGGAAGAGTTATCAAAATAGCCTAAAAGGAATGATATTTGATGGAGCTAAAATCAGAGTTGTATGATATTCAAGTAAATTGTTACTCAATATATGCCCAAGTACAACAAGTTACACTGGTAATAAATTTACCAGTAAAAGGGAGTATTTTTTAGTGGTATTTAAAATGTTTTGAGTACCTACCAGTATGAGAACTGATGCTGGTGTGTACCAGTATTGCTCAGTACATCCCAGTACTTTCCAGTACTCTCCATTACCTTCCAGAACTCGCCCGTACTTACCATTGCTTACTAGTGCTCGCCAGTACCTACAACACTCCATTTATAGCGCGTAGTGAAAGTTAATTGTGGGAGACAAATACTTTATGTTTATTATGAGGATTTTTTTCAAAATAAAACAAAGTAGGAGTATTTATTCTTGAAGTGTGGAAGAAAATAAAGAAGATTATGATATATGAGATGGATTTGAAAGACTGCTATATAGGTTACATATGATTATGTGAAATGGAATTCATTGACTTAATAACAAGTTTTTGTGTAAACCATTTATGCGTCTTAATAAATATAGTAAAATAGAATAGAAAATATAAATAATAATAATAATATATTTAGCTATGGCATATGTACACAAGATTACAATATTTTAATAGTACAGTAGTAATAAGGTAAGAATACAAAATTAAGTTAAGCACAACAGAAAAAAAAATGATAATAAAAACCTAGAAAAGTCATGAATTAGTTAAACATGAATCAAATCAAAGCCAGAAAAATAACTATAAATAAATAAATATATATAAAAAACTAAGAAATAAAGGAAGAAACACTAAAGAGATAAACTAAAAACTAAAAAACAAAACAAGTTAAAAATAGCTAGAAAACAATAATTTACAAAGTTGTACTCACCGCGCGACAGGAAACCATCCAAGAAATATCAAATATATTGGAATATTGGAAGAAAATCGACGTTAAATGTGAGCTTTAATGAGAGTCGTAAATGCATCGACAGTTTAGGCCCTCTGAGCGCTTACAGGTAGACTATTCCAAAGACAGGCAGCCTGAACAGGGAAAGAACGTTCCATAACTAATTTACTGAATCGCGGAATTACAATATTATGAGTACGTGGCGAAGAACAGAGCTGGAAAAATTCTCTAAGATATTCTGGTTGGTTGCTCTTTAATATTTTGAATAGAAGAAGAATTATTCTCTGCTTAAGATATGTACGTAGCGAGCAACCAAGTAACGTGTTAACAAACGGAGAAACATTGTCAAACCTTCGCAGGCCATAAACAAATCGTACGCAATCGTTTAAAGCCACCGCCGACTTACGCCTACACTCGCTATCCAAGCTAGAAAAATATGTCTTCCAAATATGAAATAAGGCATAATCAGTGTAATCACTAATTTTAGCCTCATATTAATGCTCAGAATATTCGCCGAGAGCCATAACCTTCTCAACCCCGTATACACCTTATTGAGAATCGAATTAAATATTGTAAGTTTACAGGTACTTTCAAGTAAGTAAGTTTTTATAGCTTTAGTACCCATTTATAAAAAGCAGTTAAGTACTGGGAAGTACCTACTGGGAGATACTGGGAATTACTGGGAGGTACTGGAAAAGTAGTGGCACTGGACATTACCAACATGTTTACTGGTAATGGTAAATTTTCGAGTTAAAATAAAAAAATTTAGTATGGTACTGGTACTTGACTGTTACTGGTAGGTACTTAAAATCATACAACTCTGAGTGAAATTAACCAAGAAACGAGAGTACCTATACATATAAGTAGTCAAACAGTTGTCCGCTACAAATAAAAAGTGAATGAATATAAAAAAAAAAAAAAAAATAATAATAATATAGAAAGTAATGAACATAAATATTAGGATAATCCTAATGCAGATATTGTAAGTGGGTGTATATTACCATTATGTAGATTTAATATTTGTAAATAATAGTGTAGTTAGTGTAATGGTTTGGTGGTGGATGGTGATAGATCAATTTATAGACGTTTATACTATTGGATCTAAATTATCTAGGGAGTATGTATCTAGTTTTGTCATAGTTGTACGTTTGTTTGATTTGTGGCCTTAGTAATAGTCAACTTGAATATCCCGTGTACATATGCTATCATTCTACTGCAAGTGGAATAACGATATTCAGGCTTTACTCAGATAACATCGGATAACATCGTTTACAAAGGTTGATACTTTTATTTGTGGTTTAATCGGGTCTTACTTGTGTAATTGACCCTAGAATTGCTAATACATACATGCCTTTCCTACTGCTGACAGATAAAAGCATATCACCCGACAAGTTGCTCACTCGATATATAATGTATGAAGAAAGGATGGAAACAATTATATTTTAACCACACGACTTGGAATTATTAGTCAATCCGTTATTTTATGTCTTAAGTTATTGATTGACAGAATTAAAACGTCAATAATATGGTAAATATTTAATATTACAAATGTAGTCATTTCAAAGTTCTGATAAATTTAGTTTCTGTGTAGATAAGAGGTCTAAAATTACAGCGTACTAATGAATTTATAGCCATCTGTTTTATCCCATTGTGAATAAATCACGTAGCACTATCGATCGGGATGACTGAAAGAAATAATTTGTTACACGTGAACTGCTATGGGCTACATTTACACTACATGTCTGTGATTATGTAGGCAATGCCCTTTTGACAAATTGGCTAGAGATTTGATACAACTGCGTCCAGGCGTTCCAAATGGAGAAGTGATAAATAGATAAATTTCCGGACAGAGTCTCATCGATTTTTCTCATTGTTTCTTGAATTTTTTTTAACGTTAAGTGGTATCAAATTAATTTTACGTTTCCCTGCTTACCAAAATACGAAAACTTTAGCACTTTTTTCATAAGAAACAAATGCTATAAATATTTTGAAACTATTTTATAATTATTTTCTAGTTCATTCAATGCTTTTTCAACTATACCCTAATCATATGTGATAGATAATGTACCTAGATTTGTGATTTAAAACAGCACATTAGAACATAAGGACGCCAAAATTAGGAAACGACGAATTAATTACAAAAATGGAGTCGGTACATAATTTTTAATTTTATGGCTTAGAACATGTAAATAGAAAAACATGCATAATTGAACGACTTTCAAGACAAGCTTCAGTTGGAAACACTTATGCATTTGTGCTTTATCGTGCTCTTATGATACATCAACAGAACAGAAATATCTTTTACCTATAAGTGATTCAAAATTCTAATGATTGCTCTTATTGCGAGTTGAGGTGGAAACCTTTTATTTATTTATTTATTTATTTAGAACTTCATCACAGATCTGATTACTAAGTTTACAAAAGAAAAAAAATATACATAACAATATTAATAAAAAGAAAAGTAACATTCAGTAAGCTGATCTCTTATTTGACTTCTTGAGAGATGAAAGTCCGATTGCATTGACTGGTTGCTAAAGAGATGAGACATTGATGAAATCGGCTCGTACAAACCATAGCTCGTACTATGCTGAGGAACGACCAAGAAGTCGTGGTTCCTCAAGGATCCTACAGGAATAGATATATTGAAAGCATTTAAGACCTCAGGGGAATTTATCGCTCCTTGTATTCACTGCAACGCAAAAGGAACTCTGGAAGCTCTTCGCCTATTTTCAAGGGAATCAACTGGAAAGAGTTTAAGCCTATCAACATATGGAGGTAGCATAATAGGGTTATCCCAATGAAGTCCACGCAGGGCAAAACGAACGAATCTCCGCTGCACAGCCTCAATGCGATTTATGTATACAGCATAGAAGGGAGACCAGACGGGTCTGGCATACTCCAAAATCGGTCTAACGAATGTGCAGTAAAGGACCTGCGTTATGAATGGATCATTAAACTCTTTTGACCATCTCTTTACAAACCCCAGAGTAGCATTATGTCAATATGATCCTCGAAGGAAAGATGAGTATTAAGGAAGACACCCAAATCTTTGGTTCCATCCCTGTCAGCTAGGAAATTGTGTTCTAATTTAAAACGCAATGGAATATGTGGACAGATAGCACCATCATGCGATCTTAATTCTGATGATCTTAACTCGTATTTCACCAAAACCACTAATCCTCAATCATTACTTCCTATTTCTATAGAAGAGAAGCTATTCGATTATCATGATGGTTTCAGCTTTAGTTGCTCTTCTAATGAGGAGGTTCTTAATGCAGTCATGCCCATAAAATCTGAAGCCTATGGCTCTGATGATATTCCACCAAAATTTTTTAAACTTCTGTACCCTGTTATTTCCGATAACTTAGTTCATACTTTTAACTTTTGTCTGACGTATTCACACTTTTCCAGTTTTTGGAATAGAGCTATTGTTTTACCTTTAGCTAAGTGTTCTACTCCGATTCTTGCTAATGATTTTCGTCCTATCAGTCTACTTTGTTTTCTAAGCAAAGCTCTGATGAAACTTATAAACACTCAATTAGTTCAAGATCTTCTCGAAAACGGGTTAATCTCCCGGTGGCAAACTGGTTATCGATTGGGTCACAGCTGCGAAACAACAATGGATAAAAATTATTTCACGGCTTTGGTATTGCTTGATTTTAGCAAGGCGTTTGACACAGTTAATCATGGCTTACGTCTTGTTAAACTTAAAAGGAATTATAATTTTTCATCGTCGTCGCTTAAATTAATCAGTGCTTTTTTAACTGATCGCTTTCAGCAGCATAAGGAATGAAAAATCCGCATGGAAACGAGTATATATTGGATTCCCACAAGGGCTTATTCTTGGACCTTTGCTATTTTGTCTATTCATCAATGATCTACCGGACGTACTTGATGATGTTAACAGTCATCATTATCATTATCCCGGCCAATTGGTTTAATAGAGGACTGCATTGATAGAGTAAACTCCGACATGTTGGATATATCTGCTTAGGCGTGTAGAAACCAATTTACACTAAATCTTTTAAAATCCAGCTGTATTGCTTGTTACATATATGATCTTACCTTTTCTGATCTTCCTCTAATATACCTTAATGGAATGATTCTCCCCTATACGAGAGAAGCTAAAATCCTGGGAGTATGTATAAATAGTAAGCTGAGTTGCTGTGACCATGTAAAACAGTTTCTTAGCAAGTTTTATAGTGGCCTTAGGCAACTGTAGTAATCCGTTCAGCTACTTTCTACTAATCTTATTCTGAAACTTGTAAAATCTATGTTGATGCCACATTTCATTTATTGTAGTACTATCTACCCTATTTTGGATTCTGAGTTTTACCAGGCGCGGATCTAGCATGTATATTAGCGCCGTAAGTCGCTTAGTTTACCCATCGCAGTACTACTGTAGTGAGGTACTAGAAATGTTTCCACATTAAGCGATGTGGAAGATGTGTCACATTTCAGTATACTTTTTTTCAAAAAGTCGTTCTTTTTTTAATAGAATAGTAGTTTAGGGTGCAATCTTCAGGGGTCATTTAATCCAAACTTTTTTGTATGGCAGGAGGGGCAGCGCTCTTTTTTTATGGCAATTGCTCAATTATGGAATACTCTTCCTAATCATGTCGGGTCGCTTGAATTAAGGCTTGCACTGTTGCAGCATTTTTCGGTTGTGGAGTACTGCGATGATAAGCACCGTTTCGTCAAACACTTATTTATACACATACATATGTACATATATCTATATATTTTCTAGTTCTCTTTTCAAATAATTTCTTTATTTTTACTTAAATTTTTGTTCATCAATTTGTTTTCATTTATTTTAATTTTTCTTGTCAATTTTATTTTTGATTTGACATTTTTAATTTAGTACCTTTACCTTTATAAAAGAAAATAATATTGTCTATACAGACCGGAAATAAATTATTATTACTTCAAATACTTTTTAATACATGTACATGAATTTTTCCGCTTTTCTCTTTAGACTCAACATCTTAAACTTTTTAAATTGAAGTTGGAAATATTCAGAAATTTTTACGGTAAATTTATAAAAAGTGCAGTAGAATAGATTAACTGTGCAGTAAATCATTTCGTTGGGGAAAATGTCCAAGACCTACTGGTCTTTAGAAGAGATAGGGAGCAGCCCTTGCGCCC
>CAWVNZ010002575.1:0-41860 GCA_963930735.1 Dioctria linearis | reverse complement strand
AAAGGCAATCCCTGGCGTAATTAAAACTTGCGACAGTAAAAAATTATTTTTTGCAAAATTTACTATAGAAAAGGCAATCCCTGGCGTAATTAAAACTTGCGACAGTAAAAAAATTTTTTTTTGCAAAATTTACTATAGAAAAGGCAATCCCTGGCGTAATTAAAATTTGGGACAGTAAAAAATTATTTTTTGAAAAATTTACTATAGAAAAGGCAATCCCTGGCGTAATTAAAATTTGCGACAGAAAAAAATTAATTTTTGAAAAATTTACTATAGAAAAGGCAATCCCTGGCGTAATTAAAACTTGCGACAGTAAAAATTATTTTTTGCAAAATTTACTATAGAAAAGGCAATCCCTGGCGTAATTAAAACTTGCGACAGTAAAAAATTATTTTTAGCAAAATTTACTATAGAAAAGGCAATCCCTGGCGTAATTAAAATTTGCGACAGTAAAAAATTATTTTTTGAATAATTTACAATAGAAAAGGCAATCCCTGGCGTATTTAAAATTTGCGACAGTAAATATTTAATTTTTGAAAAATTTACTATAGAAAAGGCAATCCCTGGCGTAATTAAAATTTGCGACAGAAAAAAAGTAATTTTTGAAAAATTTACTATAGAAAAGGCAATCCCTGGCGTAATTAAAATTTGCGACAGAAAAAAATGATTTTTTGAACAATTTACTATAGAAAAAGCAATCCCTGGCGTAATTAAAACTTGCGACAGTAAAAAATTATTTTTTGCAAAATTTACTATAGAAAAGGCAATCCCTGGCGTAATTAAAATTTGCGACAGTAAAAAATTATTTTTTGAAAAATTTACTATATAAAAGGCAATCCCTGGCGTAATTAAAATTTGCGACAGAAAAAAATTAATTTTTGAAAAATTTACTATAGAAAAGGCAATCCCTGGCGTAATTAAAACTTGCGACTGTAAAAATTATTTTTTGCAAAATTTATTATAGAAAAGGCAATCCCTGGCGTAATTAAAACTTGCGACAGTAAAAAATTATTTTTTGCAAAATTTACTATAGAAAAGGCAATCCCTGGCGTAATTAAAATTTGCGACAGTAAAAAATTATTTTTTGAATAATTTACTATAGAAAAGGCAATCCCTGGCGTATTTAAAATTTGCGACAGTAAAAATTTAATTTTTGAAAAATTTACTATAGAAAAGGTAATCCCTGGCGTGATTAAAATTTGCGACAGAAAAAAATTAATTTTTGAAAAATTTACTATAGAAAAGGCAATCCCTGGCGTAATTAAAATTTGCGACAGAAAAAAGTTATTTTTTGAACAATTTACAATAGAAAAGGCAATCCCTGGCGTAATTAAAACTTGCGATAGTAAAAAATTATTTTTTGCAAAATTTACTATAGAAAAGACAATCCCTGGCGTATTTAAAATTTGCGACAGTAAAAAATTAATTTTTGAAAAATTTACTATAGAAAAGGCAATCCCTGGCGTAATTAAAATTTGCGACAGAAAAAAATTAATTTTTGAAAAATTTACTATAGAAAAGGCAATCTCTGGCGTAATTAAAATTTGCGACAATATAAATTATTTTTTGAATAATTTACTATAGAAAAGGCAATCCTTGGCGTATTTAAAATTTGCGACAGTAAAAAATTATTTTTTGCAAAATTTACTATAGAAAAGGCAATCCCTGGCGTAATTAAAATTTGCGACAGAAAAAAATTAATTTTTGAAAAATTTACTATAGAAAAGGCAATCCCTGGCGTAATTAAAATTTGCGACAGAAAAAAATTAATTTTTGAAAAATTTACTGACAGAAAATTTTTTGACAGTAAAAATTTATTTTTTGCAAAATTTACTATAGAAAAGGCAATCCCTGGCGTAATTAAAATTTGCGACAGTAAAAAATTATTTTTTGAATAATTTACTATAGAAAAGGCAATCCCTGGCGTAATTAAAACTTGCGACAGTAAAAAATTATTTTTTGAATAATTTACTATAGAAAAGGCAATCCCTGGCGTAATTAAAATTTGCGACAGTAAAAAATTATTTTTTGAAAAATTTACTATAGAAAAGGCAATCCCTGGCGTAATTAAAACCTGCGACAGTAAAAAATTAATTTTTGAAAAATTAACTATAGAAAAGGCAATCCCTGGCGTAATTAAAATTTGCGATAGTAAAAAATTATTTTTTGAAAAATTTACTATAGAAAAGGCATTCCCTGGCGTATTTAAAATTTGCAACAGTAAAAAATTATTTCTTGCAAAATTTACTATAGAAAAGGCAATCCCTGGCGTAATTAAAATTTGCGAAAGTAAAAAATTATTTTTTTGCAAAATTTACTATAGAAAAGGCAATCTCTGGCGTAATTAAAATTTGCGACAGTAAAAAATTATTTTTTGAAAAATTTACTATAGAAAAGGCAATCCCTGGCGTAATTAAAATTTGCGACAGAAAAAAATTAATTTTTGAAAAATTTACTATAGAAAAGGCAATCCCTGGCGTAATTAAAACTTGCGACAGTAAAAAATTATTTTTTGCAAAATTTACTATAGAAAACGCAATCCCTGGCATAATTAAAACTTGCGACAGTAAAAAATTATTTTTTGCAAAATTTACTATAGAAAAGGCAATCCCTGGCGTAATTAAAATTTGCGACAGTAAAAAATTATTTTTTGAATAATTTACTATAGAAAAGGCAATCCCTGGCGTAATTAAAATTTGCGACAGTAAAAAATTATTTTTTGAATAATTTACTATAGAAAAGGCAATCCCTGGCGTAATTAAAACTTGCGACAGTAAAAAATTATTTTTTGATTAATTTACTATAGAAAAGGCAATCCCTGGCGTAATTAAAATTTGCGACAGTAAAAAATTATTTTTTGAAAAATTTACTATAGAAAAGGCAATCCCTGGCGTAATTAAAACCTGCGACAGTAAAAAATTAATTTTTGAAAAATTTACTATAGAAAAAGCAATCCCTGGCGTAATTAAAATTTGCGACAGTAAAAAATTATTTTTCGAAAAATTTACTATAGAAAAGGCAATCCCTGGCGTAATTAAAATTTGCGACAGAAAAAAATTAATTTTTGAAAAATTTACTATAGAAAAGGCAATCCCTGGCGTAATTAAAACTTGCGACAGTAAAAAATTATTTTTTTCAAAATTTACTATAGAAAACGCAATCCCTGGCGTAATTAAAACTTGCGACAGTAAAAAATTATTTTTTGCAAAATTTACTATAGAAAAGGCAATCCCTGGCGTAATTAAAATTTGCGACAGTAAAAAATTATTTTTTGAATAATTTACTATAGAAAAGGCAATCCCTGGCGTAATTAAAATTTGCGACAGTAAAAAATTATTTTTTGGATAATTTACTATAGAAAAGGCAATCCCTGGCGTAATTAAAACTTGCGACAGTAAAAAATTAATTTTTGAAAAATTTACTATAGGAAAAGCAATCCCTGGCGTAATTAAAATTTGCGACAGTAAAAAATTATTTTTTGAAAAATTTACTATAGAAAAGGCAATCCCTGGCGTATTTAAAATTTGCGACAGTAAAAAATTAATTTTTGAAAAATTTACTATAGAAAAGGCAATCCCTGGCGTAATTAAAATTTGCGACAGAAAAAAATTAATTTTTGAAAAATTTACTATAGAAAAGGCAATCTCTGGCGTAATTAAAATTTGCGACAGTAAAAAATTATTTTTTGAATAATTTACTATAGAAAAGGCAATCCTTGGCGTATTTAAAATTTGCGACAGTAAAAAATTATTTTTTGCAAAATTTACTATAGAAAAGGCAATCCCTGGCGTAATTAAAATTTGCGACAGAAAAAAATTAATTTTTGAAAAATTTACTATAGAAAAGGCAATCCCTGGCGTAATTAAAATTTGCGACAGAAAAAAATTAATTTTTGAAAAATTTACTGACAGAAAATTTTTTGACAGTAAAAATTTATTTTTTGCAAAGTTTACTATAGAAAAGGCAATCCCTGGCGTAATTAAAATTTGCGACAGTAAAAAATTATTTTTTGAATAATTTACTATAGAAAAGGCAATCCCTGGCGTAATTAAAACTTGCGACAGTAAAAAATTATTTTTTGAATAATTTACTATAGAAAAGGCAATCCCTGGCGTAATTAAATTTGCGACAGTAAAAAATTATTTTTTGAAAAATTTACTATAGAAAAGGCAATCCCTGGCGTAATTAAATCCTGCGACAGTAAAAAATTAATTTTTGAAAAATTTACTATAGAAACGGCAATCCCTGGCGTAATTAAAATTTGCGATAGTAAAAAATTATTTTTTGAAAAATTTACTATAGAAAAGGCATTCCCTGGCGTATTTAAAATTTGCAACAGTAAAAAATTATTTTTTGCAAATTTACTATAGAAAAGGCAATCCCTGGCGTAATTAAAATTTGCGAAAGTAAAAAATTATTTTTTTGCAAAATTTACTATAGAAAAAGGCAATTTCTGGCGTAATTAAAATTTGCGACAGGAAAAAATTATTTTTGAAAAATTTACTATAGAAAAGGCAATCCTTGGCGTAATTAAAATTTGCGACAGAGAAAAATTAATTTTTGAAACATTTACTATAGAAAAGGCAATCCCTGGCGTAATTAAAACTTGCGACAGTAAAAAATTATTTTTTGCAAAATTTACTATAGAAAACGCAATCCCTGGCGTAATTAAAATTTGCGACAGAAAAAAAGTAATTTTTGAAAAATTTACTATAGAAAAGGCAATCCCTGGCGTAATTAAAATTTGCAACAGAAAAAAATGATTTTTTGAACAATTTACTATAGAAAAAGCAACCCTGGCGTAATTAAAACTTGCGGACAGTAAAAAATTATTTTTTGCAAAATTTACTATAGAAAAGGCAATCCCTGGCGTAATTAAAATTTGCGACAGTAAAAAATTATTTTTGAATAATTTACTATAGAAAAGGCAATCCCTGGCGTAATTAAAATTTGCGACAGAAAAAAATTAATTTTTGAAAATTTACTATAGAAAAGGCAATCCCTGGCGTAATTAAAACTTGCGACTGTAAAAATTATTTTTTGCAAAATTTACTATAGAAAAGGCAATCCCTGGCGTAATTAAAACTTGCGACAGTAAAAAATTATTTTTTTGCAAAATTTACTATAGAAAAGGCAATCCCTGGCGCGTAATTAAAATTTGCGACAGTAAAAAATTATTTTTTGAATAATTTACTATAGAAAAGGCAATCCCTGGCGTATTTAAAATTTGCGACAGTAAAAATTTAATTTTTGAAAAATTTACTATAGAAAAGGTAATCCCTGGCGTAATTAAAATTTGCGACAGAAAAAAATTAATTTTTGAAAAATTTACTATAGAAAAGGCAATCCCTGGCGTAATTAAAATTTGCGACAGAAAAAAGTTATTTTTTGAACAATTTACAATAGAAAAGGCAATCCCTGGCGTAATTAAAACTTGCGATAGTAAAAAATTATTTTTTGCAAAATTTACTATAGAAAAGACAATCCCTGGCGTATTTAAAATTTGCGACAGTAAAAAATTAATTTTTGAAAAATTTACTATAGAAAAGGCAATCCCTGGCGTAATTAAAATTTGCGACAGAAAAAAATTAATTTTGAAAATTTACTATAGAATAGGCAATCTCTGGCGTAATTAAAATTTGCGACAGTATAAATTATTTTTTGAATAATTTACTATAGAAAAGGCAATCCTTGGCGTATTTAAAATTTGCGACAGTAAAAAATTATTTTTTGTAAAATTTACTATAGAAAAGGCAATCCCTGGCGTAATTAAAATTTGCGACAGAAAAAAATTAATTTTTGAAAAATTTACTATAGAAAAGGCAATCCCTGGCGTAATTAAAATTTGCGACAGAAAAAAATTAATTTTTGAAAAATTTACTGACAGAAAATTTTTTGACAGTAAAAATTAATTTTTTGCAAAATTTACTATAGAAAAGGCAATCCCTGGCGTAATTAAAATTTGCGACAGTAAAAAATTATTTTTTGAATAATTTACTATAGAAAAGGCAATCACTGGCGTATTTAAAATTTTGCAACAGTAAAAAATTATTTCTTGCAAAATTTACTATAGAAAAGGCAATCCCTGGCGTAATTAAAATTTGCGAAAGTAAAAAATTATTTTTTTGCAAAATTTACAATAGAAAAGGCAATCTCTGGCGTAATTAAAATTTGCGACAGTAAAAAAATTATTTTTTGAAAAATTTACTATAGAAAAGGCAATCCTGGCGTAATTAAAATTTGCGACAGAAAAAAAATTAATTTTTGAAAAATTTACTATAGAAAAGGCAATCCCTGGCGTAATTAAAACTTGCGACAGTAAAAAATTATTTTTTGAATAATTTACTATAGAAAAGGCAATCCCTGGCGTAATTAAAATTTGCGACAGTAAAAAATTATTTTTTGAAAAATTTACTATAGAAAAGGCAATCCCTGGCGTAATTAAAACCTGCGACAGTAAAAAATTAATTTTTGAAAAATTTACTATAGAAAAGGCAATCCCTGGCGTAATTAAAATTTGCGATAGTAAAAAATTATTTTTTGAAAAATTTACTATAGAAAAGGCATTCCCTGGCGTATTTAAAATTTGCAACAGTAAAAAATTATTTTTTGCAAATTTTACTATAGAAAAGGCAATCCCTGGCGTAATTAAAATTTGCGAAAGTAAAAAATTATTTTTTTGCAAAATTTACTATAGAAAAGGCAATCTCTGGCGTAATTAAAATTTGCGACAGTAAAAAATTATTTTTTGAAAAATTTACTATAGAAAAGGCAATCCCTGGCGTAATTAAAATTTGCGACAGAAAAAAATTAATTTTGAAAAATTTACTATAGAAAAGGCAATCCCTGGCGTAATTAAAACTTGCGACAGTTAAAAAATTATTTTTTCAAAATTTACTATAGAAAACGCAATCCCTGGCGTAATTAAAACTTGCGACAGTAAAAAATTATTTTTTGCAAAATTTACTATAGAAAAGGCAATCCCTGGCGTAATTAAAATTTGCGACAGTAAAAAATTATTTTTTTGAATAATTTACTATAGAAAAGGCAATCCATGGCGTAATTAAAATTTGCGACAGTAAAAAATTATTTTTTGAATAATTTACTATAGAAAAGGCAATCCCTGGCGTAATTAAAACTTGCGACAGTAAGAAATTAATTTTTGAAAATTTACTATAGGAAAAGCAATCCCTGGCGTAATTAAAATTTGCGACAGTAAAAAATTATTTTTTGAAAAATTTACTATAGAAAAGGCAATCCCTGGCGTATTTAAAATTTGCGACAGTAAAAAATTAATTTTTGAAAAATTTACTATAGAAAAGGCAATCCCTGGCGTAATTAAAATTTGCGACAGAAAAAAATTAATTTTTGAAAAATTTACTATAGAAAAGGCAATCTCTGGCGTAATTAAAATTTGCGACAGTAAAAAATTATTTTTTGAATAATTTACTATAGAAAAGGCAATCCTTGGCGTATTTAAAATTTGCGACAGTAAAAAAATTATTTTTTGCAAAATTTACTATAGAAAAGGCAATCCCTGGCGTAATTAAAACTTGCGACAGAAAAAAATTAATTTTTGAAAAATTTACTATAGAAAAGGCAATCCCTGGCGTAATTAAAATTTGCGACAGAAAAAAATTAATTTTTGAAAAATTTACTGACAGAAAATTTTTTGACAGTAAAATTTATTTTTTGCAAAGTTTACTATAGAAAAGGCAATCCCTGGCGTAATTAAAATTTGCGACAGTAAAAAAATTATTTTTTGAATAATTTACTATAGAAAAGGCAATCCCTGGCGTAATTAAAACTTGCGACAGTAAAAAATTATTTTTGAATAATTTACTATAGAAAAGGCAATCCCTGGCGTAATTAAAATTTGCGACAGTAAAAAATTATTTTTTGAAAAATTTACTATAGAAAAGGCAATCCCTGGCGTAATTAAAACCTGCGACAGTAAAAAATTAATTTTTGAAAAATTTACTATAGAAAAGGCAATCCCTGGCGTAATTAAAATTTGCGATAGTAAAAAATTATTTTTGAAAAATTTACTATAGAAAAGGCATTCCCTGGGCGTATTTAAAATTTGCAACAGTAAAAAATTATTTTTTGCAAAAATTTACTATAGAAAAGGCAATCCCTGGCGTAATTAAAATTTGCGAAAGTAAAAAATTATTTTTTTTGCAAAATTTACTATAGAAAAGGCAATTTCTGGCGTAATTAAAATTTGCGACAGGAAAAAATTATTTTTTGAAAAATTTACTATAGAAAAGGCAATCCCTGGCGTAATTAAAATTTGCGACAGAGAAAAATTAATTTTTGAAACATTTACTATAGAAAAGGCAATCCCTGGCGTAATTAAAACGTGCGACAGTAAAAAATTATTTTTTGAAAAATTTACTATAGAAAACGCAATCCCTGGCGTAATTAAAATTTGCGACAGTAAAAAATTATTTTTTGCAAAATTTACTATAGAAAAGGCAATCCCTGGCGTAATTAAAATTTGCGACAGTAAAAAATTATTTTTTGAATAATTTACTATAGAAAAGGCAATCCCTGGCGTAATTAAAATTTGCGACAGTAAAAAATTATTTTTTGAATAATTTACTATAGAAAAGGCAATCCCTGGCGTAATTAAAACTTGCGACAGTAAAAAATTAATTTTTGAAAAATTTACTATAGGAAAGGCAATCCCTGGCGTAATTAAAATTTGCGACAGTAAAAAATTATTTTTTGAAAAATTTACTATAGAAAACACAATCCCCTGGCGTAGCTAAAATTTGCGATAGAAAAAAATTATTTTTTGAATAATTTACTATAGAAAAAAAAATCCCTGGCGTAATTAAAATTTGCGACAATAAAAAATTATTTTTTGAATAATTTACTATAGAAAAGGCAATCCCTGGCGTATTTAAAATTTGCGACAGTAAAAAATTATTTTTTGAATAATTTACTATAGAAAAGGCAATCCCTGGCGTAATTAAAACTTGCGACAGTAAAAATTATTTTTTGAATAATTTACTATAGAAAAGGCAATCCCTGGCGTAATTAAAATTTGCGACAGTAAAAAAATTATTTTTTGAAAAATTTACTATAGAAAAGGCAATCCCTGGCGTAATTAAAACCTGCGACAGTAAAAAATTAATTTTTGAAAAATTTACTATAGAAAAGGCAATCCCTGGCGTAATTAAAATTTGCGATAGTAAAAAATTATTTTTTGAAAAATTTACTATAGAAAAGGCACTCCCTGGCGTATTTAAAATTTGCAACAGTAAAAAATTAGTTTTTGCAAAATTTACTATAGAAAAGGCAATCCCTGGCGTAATTAAAATTTGCGAAAGTAAAAAATTATTTTTTGCAAATTTTACTATAGAAAAGGCAATCTCTGGTGTAATTAAAATTTGCGACAGTAAAAAATTATTTTTTGAAAAATTTACTATAGAAAAGGCAATCCCTGGCGTAATTAAAATTTGCGACAGAAAAAAATTAATTTTTAAAAATTTACTATAGAAAAGGCAATCCCTGGCGTAATTAAAACTTGCGACAGTAAAAAATTATTTTTTGCAAAATTTACTATAGAAAAGGCAATCCCTGGCGTAATTAAAATTTGCGACAGTAAAAAATTATTTTTTGAATAATTTACTATAGAAAAGGCAATCCTGGCGTAATTAAAAATTTGCGACAGTAAAAAATTATTTTTTGAATAATTTACTATAGAAAAGGCAATCCCTGGCGTAATTAAAACTTGCGACAGTAAAAAATTATTTTTTGAAAATTTACTATAGAAAAAGAAATCCCTGGCGTAATTAAAATTTGCGACAATAAAAAATTATTTTTTGAATAATTTACTATAGAAAAGGCAATCCCTGGCATATTTAAAATTTGCGACAGTAAAAAATTATTTTTTGAATAATTTACTATAGAAAAGGCAATCCCTGGCGTAATTAAAACTTGCGACAGTAAAAAATTATTTTTTGAATAATTTACTATAGAAAAGGCAATCCCTGGCGTAATTAAAATTTGCGACAGTAAAAAATTATTTTTTGAAAAATTTACTATAGAAAAGGCAATCCCTGGCGTAATTAAAACCTGCGACAGTAAAAAATTAATTTTTGAAAAATTTACTATAGAAAAGGCAATCCCTGGCGTAATTAAATCCTGCGACAGTAAAAAATTAATTTTGAAAAATTTACTATAGAAAAGGCAATCCCTGGCGTAATTAAAATTTGCGATAGTAAAAAATTATTTTTTGAAAAATTTACTATAGAAAAGGCATTCCCTGGCGTATTTAAAATTTGCAACAGTAAAAAATTATTTTTTGCAAAATTTACTATAGAAAAGGCAATCCCTGGCGTAATTAAAATTTGCGAAAGTAAAAAATTATTTTTTTGCAAAATTTACTATAGAAAAGGCAATTTCTGGCGTAATTAAAATTTGCGACAGGAAAAAATTATTTTTTGAAAAATTTACTATAGAAAAGGCAATCCTTGGCGTAATTAAAATTTGCGACAGAGAAAAATTATTTTTGAAACATTTACTATAGAAAAGGCAATCCCTGGCGTAATTAAAACTTGCGACAGTAAAAAATTATTTTTTGCAAAATTTACTATAGAAAAGGCAATCCCTGGCGTAATTAAAACTTGCGACAGTAAAAAATTATTTTTGGCAAAATTTACTATAGAAAAGGCAATCCCTGGCGTAATTAAAATTTGCGACAGTAAAAAATTATTTTTTGAATAATTTACTATAGAAAAGGCAATCCCTGGCGTATTTAAAATTTGCGACAGTAAAAATTTAATTTTTTGAAAAATTTACTATAGAAAGGTAATCCCTGGCGTAATTAAAATTTGCGACAGAAAAAAAATTAATTTTTGAAAAATTTACTATAGAAAAGGCAATCCCTGGCGTAATTAAATTTGCGACAGAAAAAAGTTATTTTTTGAACAATTTACAATAGAAAAGGCAATCCCTGGCGTAATTAAAACTTGCGATAGTAAAAAATTATTTTTTGCAAAATTTACTATAGAAAAGACAATCCCTGGCGTATTTAAAATTTGCGACAGTAAAAAATTAATTTTTGAAAAATTTACTATAGAAAAGGCAATCCCTGGCGTAATTAAAATTTGCGACAGAAAAAAATTAATTTTGAAAAATTTACTATAGAAAAGGCAATCTCTGGCGTAATTAAAATTTGCGACAGTATAAATTATTTTTTGAATAATTTACTATAGAAAAGGCAATCCTTGGCGTATTTAAAATTTGCGACAGTAAAAAATTATTTTTTGCAAAATTTACTATAGAAAAGGCAATCCCTGGCGTAATTAAAATTTGCGACAGAAAAAAATTAATTTTTGAAAAATTTACTATAGAAAAGGCAATTCCTGGCGTAATTAAAATTTGCGACAGAAAAAAATTAATTTTTGAAAAATTTACTGACAGAAAATTTTTTGACAGTAAGACAGAAAATTTTTTGACAGTAAAAATTAATTTTTTGCAAAATTTACTATAGAAAAGGCAATCCCTGGCGTAATTAAAATTTGCGACAGTAAAAAATTATTTTTTGAATAATTTACTATAGAAAAGGCAATCACTGGCGTATTTAAAATTTGCAACAGTAAAAAATTATTTCTTGCAAAATTTACTATAGAAAAGGCAATCCCTGGCGTAATTAAAATTTGCGAAAGTAAAAAATTATTTTTTTGCAAAATTTACAATAGAAAAGGCAATCTTTGGCGTAATTAAAATTTGCGACAGTAAAAAATTATTTTTTGAAAAATTTACTATAGAAAAGGCAATCCCTGGCGTAATTAAAATTTGCGACAGAAAAAAATTAATTTTTGAAAAATTTACTATAGAAAAGGCAATCCCTGGCGTAATTAAAACTTGCGACAGTAAAAAATTATTTTTTGAATAATTTACTATAGAAAAGGCAATCCCTGGCGTAATTAAAATTTGCGACAGTAAAAAATTATTTTTTGAAAAATTTACTATAGAAAAGGCAATCCCTGGCGTAATTAAAACCTGCGACAGTAAAAAATTAATTTTTGAAAAATTTACTATAGAAAAGGCAATCCCTGGCGTAATTAAAATTTGCGATAGTAAAAAATTATTTTTTGAAAAATTTACTATAGAAAAGGCATTCCCTGGCGTATTTAAAATTTGCAACAGTAAAAAATTATTTTTTGCAAATTTTACTATAGAAAAGGCAATCCCTGGCGTAATTAAAATTTGCGAAAGTAAAAAATTATTTTTTTGCAAAATTTACTATAGAAAAGGCAATCTCTGGCGTAATTAAAATTTGCGACAGTAAAAAATTATTTTTGAAAAATTTACTATAGAAAAGGCAATCCCTGGCGTAATTAAAATTTGCGACAGAAAAAAATTAATTTTTGAAAAATTTACTATAGAAAAGGCAATCCCTGGCGTAATTAAAACTTGCGACAGTAAAAAATTATTTTTTTCAAAATTTACTATAGAAAACGCAATCCCTGTCGTAATTAAAACTTGCGACAGTAAAAAATTATTTTTTGCAAAATTTACTATAGAAAAGGCAATCCCTGGCGTAATTAAAATTTGCGACAGTAAAAAATTATTTTTTGAATAATTTACTATAGAAAAGGCAATCCATGGCGTAATTAAAATTTGCGACAGTAAAAAATTATTTTTTGAATAATTTACTATAGAAAAGGCAATCCCTGGCGTAATTAAAACTTGCGACAGTAAGAAATTAATTTTTGAAAAATTTACTATAGGAAAAGCAATCCCTGGCGTAATTAAAATTTGCGACAGTAAAAAATTATTTTTTGAAAAATTTACTATAGAAAAGGCAATCCCTGGCGTATTTAAAATTTGCGACAGTAAAAAATTAATTTTTGAAAAATTTACTATAGAAAAGGCAATCCCTGGCGTAATTAAAATTTGCGACAGAAAAAAATTAATTTTTGAAAAATTTACTATAGAAAAGGCAATCTCTGGCGTAATTAAAATTTGCGACAGTAAAAAATTATTTTTTGAATAATTTACTATAGAAAAGGCAATCCTTGGCGTATTTAAAATTTGCGACAGTAAAAAATTATTTTTTGCAAAATTTACTATAGAAAAGGCAATCCCTGGCGTAATTAAAACTTGCGACAGAAAAAAATTAATTTTTGAAAAATTTACAATAGAAAAGGCAATCCCTGGCGTAATTAAAATTTGCGACAGAAAAAAATTAATTTTTGAAAAATTTACTGACAGAAAATTTTTTGACAGTAAAAATTTATTTTTTGCAAAGTTTACTATAGAAAAGGCAATCCCTGGCGTAATTAAAATTTGCGACAGTAAAAAATTATTTTTTGAATAATTTACTATAGAAAAGGCAATCCCTGGCGTAATTAAAACTTGCGACAGTAAAAAATTATTTTTTGAATAATTTACTATAGAAAAGGCAATCCCTGGCGTAATTAAAATTTGCGACAGTAAAAAATTGTTTTTTGAAAAATTTACTATAGAAAAGGCAATCCCTGGCGTAATTAAAACCTGCGACAGTAAAAAATTAATTTTGAAAAATTTACTATAGAAAAGGCAATCCCTGGCGTAATTAAAATTTGCGATAGTAAAAAATTATTTTTTGAAAAATTTACTATAGAAAAGGCATTCCCTGGCGTATTTAAAATTTGCAACAGTAAAAAATTATTTTTTGCAAAATTTACTATAGAAAGGCAATCCCTGGCGTAATTAAAATTTGCGAAAGTAAAAAATTATTTTTTTGCAAAATTTACTATAGAAAAGGCAATTTCTGGCGTAATTAAAATTTGCGACAGGAAAAAATTATTTTTTGAAAAATTTACTATAGAAAAGGCAATCCCTGGCGTAATTAAAATTTGCGACAGAGAAAAATTAATTTTTGAAACATTTACTATAGAAAAGGCAATCCCTGGCGTAATTAAAACGTGCGACAGTAAAAAATTATTTTTTGAAAAATTTACTATAGAAAACGCAATCCCTGGCGTAATTAAAATTTGCGACAGTAAAAAATTATTTTTTGCAAAATTTACTATAGAAAAGGCAATCCCTGGCGTAATTAAAATTTGCGACAGTAAAAAATTATTTTTTGAATAATTTACTATAGAAAAGGCAATCCCTGGCGTAATTAAAATTTGCGACAGTAAAAAATTATTTTTTGAATAATTTACTATAGAAAAGGCAATCCCTGGCGTAATTAAAACTTGCGACAGTAAAAAATTAATTTTTGAAAAATTTACTATAGGAAAGGCAATCCCTGGCGTAATTAAAATTTGCGACAGTAAAAAATTATTTTTTGAAAAATTTACTATAGAAAACACAATCCCTGGCGTAGTTAAAATTTGCGATAGAAAAAAATTATTTTTTGAATAATTTACTATAGAAAAAGAAATCCCTGGCGTAATTAAAATTTGCGACAATAAAAAATTATTTTTTGAATAATTTACTATAGAAAAGGCAATCCTTGGCGTATTTAAAATTTGCGACAGTAAAAAATTATTTTTTGAATAATTTACTATAGAAAAGGCAATCCCTGGCGTAATTAAAACTTGCGACAGTAAAAAATTATTTTTTGAATAATTTACTATAGAAAAGGCAATCCCTGGCGTAATTAAAATTTGCGACAGTAAAAAATTATTTTTGAAAAATTTACTATAGAAAAGGCAATCCCTGGCGTAATTAAAACCTGCGACAGTAAAAAATTAATTTTTGAAAAATTTACTATAGAAAAGGCAATCCCTGGCGTAATTAAAATTTGCGATAGTAAAAAATTATTTTTTGAAAAATTTACTATAGAAAAGGCACTCCCTGGCGTATTTAAAATTTGCAACAGTAAAAAATTATTTTTTGCAAAATTTACTATAGAAAAGGCAATCCCTGGCGTAATTAAAATTTGCGAAAGTAAAAAATTATTTTTTTGCAAATTTTACTATAGAAAAGGCAATCTCTGGTGTAATTAAAATTTGCGACAGTAAAAAATTATTTTTTGAAAAATTTACTATAGAAAAGGCAATCCCTGGCGTAATTAAAATTTGCGACAGAAAAAAATTAATTTTTGAAAAATTTACTATAGAAAAGGCAATCCCTGGCGTAATTAAAACTTGCGACAGTAAAAAATTATTTTTTGCAAAATTTACTATAGAAAAGGCAATCCCTGGCGTAATTAAAATTTGCGACAGTAAAAAATTATTTTTTGAATAATTTACTATAGAAAAGGCAATCCCTGGCGTAATTAAAATTTGCGACAGTAAAAAATTATTTTTTGAATAATTTAGTATAGAAAAGGCAATCCCTGGCGTAATTAAAACTTGCGACAGTAAAAAATTATTTTTTGAATAATTTACTATAGAAAACACAATCCCTGGCGTTGTTAAAATTTGCGATAGAAAAAAATTATTTTTTGAATAATTTACTATAGAAAAGGAAATCCCTGGCGTAATTAAAATTTGCGACAATAAAAAATTATTTTTTGAATAATTTACTATAGAAAAGGCAATCCCTGGCGTATTTAAAATTTGCGACAGTAAAAAATTATTTTTTGAATAATTTACTATAGAAAAGGCAATCCCTGGCGTAATTAAAACTTGCGACAGTAAAAAATTATTTTTTGAATAATTTACTAAAGAAAAGGCAATCCCTGGCGTAATTAAAACCTGCGACAGTAAAAAAATTATTTTTTGAAAAATTTACTATAGAAAAGGCACTCCCTGGCGTATTTAAAATTTGCAACAGTAAAAAATTATTTTTTGCAAAATTTACTATAGAAAAGGCAATCCCTGGCGTAATTAAAATTTGCAACAGTAAAAAATTATTTTTTGCAAAATTTACTATAGAAAAGGCAATCCCTGGCGTAATTAAAATTTGCGACAGTAAAAAATTATTTTTGAATAATTTACTATAGAAAAGGCAATCCCTGGCGTAATTAAAATTTGCGACAGTAAAAAAATTATTTTTTGAATAATTTACTATAGAAAAGGCAATCTCTGGCGTAATTAAAATTTGCGACAGTAAAAAATTATTTTTTGAAAAATTTACTATAGAAAAGGCAATCCCTGGCGTAATTAAAATTTGCGACAGAAAAAAATTAATTTTTGAAAAATTTACTATAGAAAAGGCAATCCCTGGCGTAATTAAAACTTGCGACAGTAAAAAATTATTTTTTTCAAAATTTACTATAGAAAAGGCATTCCCTGGCGTATTTAAAATTTGCAACAGTAAAAAATTATTTTGTGCAAAATTTACTATAGAAAAGGCAATCCCTGGCGTAATTAAAATTTGCGAAAGTAAAAAATTATTTTTTTGCAAAATTTACTATAGAAAAGGCAATCTCTGGCGTAATTAAAATTTGCGACAGTAAAAAATTATTTTTTGAAAAATTTACTATAGAAAAGGCAATCCCTGGCGTAATTAAAATTTGCGACAGAAAAAAATTAATTTTTGAAAAATTTACTATAGAAAAGGCAATCCCTGGCGTAATTAAAACTTGCGACAGTAAAAAATTATTTTTTTCAAATTTACTATAGAAAAGGCAATCCCTGGCGTAATTAAAACTTGCGACAGTAAAAAATTATTTTTTGCAAAATTTACTATAGAAAAGGCAATCCCTGCGTAATTAAAATTTGCGACAGTAAAAAATTATTTTTTGAATAATTTACTATAGAAAAGGCAATCCCTGGCGTAATTAAAATTTGCGACAGTAAAAAATTATTTTTTGAATAATTTACTATAGAAAAGGCAATCCCTGTCGTAATTAAAACTTGCGACAGTAAAAAATTAATTTTTGAAAAATTTACTATAGGAAAGGCAATCCCTGGCGTAATTAAAATTTGCGACAGTAAAAAATTATTTTTTGAAAAATTTACTATAGAAAAGGCAATCCCTGGCGTATTTAAAATTTGCGACAGTAAAAAATTAATTTTTGAAAAATTTACTATAGAAAAGGCAATCCCTGGCGTAATTAAAATTTGCGACAGAAAAAAATTAATTTTTGAAAAATTTACTATAGAAAAGGCAATCTCTGGCGTAATTAAAATTTGCGACAGTAAAAAATTATTTTTTGAATAATTTACTATAGAAAAGGCAATCCTTGGCGTATTTAAAATTTGCGACAGTAAAAAATTATTTTTTGCAAAATTTACTATAGAAAAGGCAATCCCTGGCGTAATTAAAATTTGCGACAGTAAAAAATTAATTTTTGAAAAATTTACTATAGGAAAGGCAATCCCTGGCGTAATTAAAATTTGCGACAGTAAAAAATTATTTTTTGAATAATTTACTATAGAAAAGGCAATCCTTGGCGTATTTAAAATTTGCGACAGTAAAAAATTATTTTTTGCAAAATTTACTATAGAAAAGGCAATCCCTGGCGTAATTAAAATTTGCGACAGTAAAAATTTATTTTTTGCAAAATTTACTATAGAAAAGGCAATCCCTGGCGTAATTAAAATTTGCGACAGTAAAAAATTATTTTTTGAATAATTTACTATAGAAAAGGCAATCCCTGGCGTAATTAAAACTTGCGACAGTAAAAAATTATTTTTTGAATAATATACTATAGAAAAGGAAATCCCTGGCGTAATTAAAATTTGCGACAGTAAAAAATTATTTTTTGAAAAATTTACTATAGAAAAGGCAATCCCTGGCGTAATTAAAACCTGCGACAGTAAAAAATTAATTTTTGAAAAATTTACTATAGAAAAGGCAATCCCTGGCGTAATTAAAATTTGCGATAGTAAAAAATTATTTTTTGAAAAATTTACTATAGAAAAGGCATTCCCTGGCGTATTTAAAATTTGCAACAGTAAAAAATTATTTTTTGCAAAATTTACTATAGAAAAGGCAATCCCTGGCGTAATTAAAATTTGCGAAAGTACAAAATTATTTTTTTGCAAAATTTACTATAGAAAAGGCAATCTCTGGCGTAATTAAAATTTGCGACAGTAAAAAATTATTTTTTGAAAAATTTACTATAGAAAAGGCAATCCCTGGCGTAATTAAAATTTGCGACAGAGAAAAATTAATTTTTGAAACATTTACTATAGAAAAGGCAATCCCTGGCGTAATTAAAACTTGCGACAGTAAAAAATTATTTTTTGCAAAATTTACTATAGAAAACGCAATCCCTGGCGTAATTAAAACTTGCGACAGTAAAAAATTATTTTTTGCAAAATTTACTATAGAAAAGGCAATCCCTGGCGTAATTAAAATTTGCGACAGTAAAAAATTAATTTTTGAAAAATTTACTATAGGAAAGGCAATCCCTGGCGTAATTAAAATTTGCGACAGTAAAAAATTATTTTTTGAATAATTTACTATAGAAAAGGCAATCCTTGGCGTATTTAAAATTTGCGACAGTAAAAAATTATTTTTTGCAAAATTTACTATAGAAAAGGCAATCCCTGGCGTAATTAAAACTTGCGACAGTAAAAAATTATTTTTTGCAAAATTTACTATAGAAAACGCAATCCCTGGCGTAATTAAAACTTGCGACAGTAAAAAATTATTTTTTGAAAAATTTACTATAGAAAAGGCAATCCCTGGCGTAATTAAAACCTGCGACAGTAAAAAATTATTTTTTGAATAATTTACTATAGAAAGGCAATCCCTGGCGTAATTAAAATTTGCGACAGTAAAAAATTATTTTTTGAATAATTTACTATAGAAAAGGCAATCCCTGGCGTAATTAAAACTTGCGACAGTAAAAAATTAATTTTTGAAAAATTTACTATAGGAAAGGCAATCCCTGGCGTAATTAAAATTTGCGACAGTAAAAAATTATTTTTTGAAACATTTACTATAAAAAACACAATCCCTGGCGTAGTTAAAATTTGCGATAGAAAAAAATTATTTTTTGAATAATTTACTATAGAAAAGGAAATCCCTGGCGTAATTAAAATTTGCGACAATAAAAAATTATTTTTTGAATAATTTACTATAGAAAAGGCAATCCCTGGCGTATTTAAAATTTGCGACAGTAAAAAATTATTTTTTGAATAATTTACTATAGAAATGGCAAACCCTGGCGTAATTAAAATTTGCGACAGTAAAAAATTATTTTTTGAATAATTTACTATAGAAAAGGCAATCCCTGGCGTAATCAAAACTTGCGACAGTAAAAAATTAATTTTTGAAAAATTTACTATAGAAAAGGCAATCCCTGGCGTAATTAAAATATGCGACAGTAAAAAATTATTTTTTGAAAAATTTACTATAGAAAAGGCAACCCTGGCGTGTTTAAAATTTGCGACAGTAATAAATTATTTTTTGCAAAATTTACTATAGAAAAGGCAATCCCTGGCGTAATTAAAATTTGCGACAGTAAAAAATTATTTTTTGAATAATTTACTATAGAAGAGCCAATCACTGGCGTAATTAAAACTTGCGATAGTAAAAAATTATTTTTTGAATAATTTACTATAGAAAAGGCAATCCCTGGCGTAATTAAAATTTGCGACAGTAAGAAATTATTTTTTGCAAAATTTACTATAGAAAAGGCAATCCCTGGCGTAATTAAAATTTGCGACAGTAAAAAATTATTTTTTGAATAATTTACTATAGAAAAGGCAATCCCTGGCGTAATTAAAATTTGCGACAGTAAGAAATTATTTTTTGCAAAATTTACTATAGAAATGGCAATCCCTGGCGTAATTAAAATTTGCGACAGTAAAAAAGTATTTTTTGAAAAATTTACTATAGAAAAGGCAATCCCTGGCGTATTTAAAATTTGCGACAGTTAAAAATTAATTTTTGAAAAATTTACTATAGAAAAGGCAATCCCTGGCGTATTTAAAATTCGCGACAGTAAAAAATTATTTTTTGAATAATTTACTATAGAAAAGGCAATCCCTGGCGTATTTAAAATTTGCGACAGTAAAAAATTATTTTTTGCAAAATTTACTATAGAAAAGGCAATCCCTGGCGTAATTAAAATTTGCGACAGTAAAAAATTATTTTTTGAATAATTTACTATAGAAGAGCCAATCCCTGGCGTAATTAAAACTTGCGACAGTAAAAAATTATTTTTTGAATAATTTACTATAGAAAAGGCAATCCCTGGCGTAATTAAAATTTGCGACAGTAAAAAATTATTTTTTGCAAAATTTACTATAGAAAAGGCAATCTCTGGCGTAATTAAAATTTGCGACAGTAAAAAATTATTTTTTGAATAATTTACTATAGAAAAGGCAATCCCTGGCGTAATTAAAATTTGCGACAGTAAAAAATTATTTTTTGCAAAATTTACTATAGAAATGGCAATCCCTGGCGTAATTAAAATTTGCGACAGTAAAAAAGTATTTTTTGAAAAATTTACTATAGAAATGGCAATCCCTGGCGTAATTAAAATTTGCGACAGTAAAAAAGTATTTTTTGAAAAATTTACTATAGAAAAGGCAATCCCTGGCGTATTTAAAATTCGCGACAGTAAAAAATTATTTTTTGAATAATTTACTATAGAAAAGGCAATCCCTGGCGTAATTAAAATTTGCGACAGAGAAAAATTAATTTTTGAAACATTTACTATAGAAAAGGCAATCCCTGGCGTAATTAAAACTTGCGACAGTAAAAAATTATTTTTTGCAAAATTTACTATAGAAAACGCAATCCCTGGCGTAATTAAAACTTGCGACAGTAAAAAATTAATTTTTGAAAAATTTACTATAGAATAGGCAATCCCTGGCGTAATTAAAATTTGCGACAGTAAAAAATTATTTTTTGAAAAATTTACTATAGAAAAGGCAATCCCTGGCGTAATTAAAATTTGCGACAGTAAAAAATTATTTTTTGAATAATTTACTATAGAAGAGCCAATCACTGGCGTAATTAAAACTTGCGACAGTAAAAAATTATTTTTTGAATAATTTACTATAGAAAAGGCAATCCCTGGCGTAATTAAAATTTGCGACAGTAAGAAATTATTTTTTGCAAAATTTACTATAGAAAAGGCAATCCCTGGCGTAATTAAAATTTGCGACAGTAAAAAATTATTTTTTGAATAATTTACTATAGAAAAGGCAATCCCTGGCGTAATTAAAATTTGCGACAGTAAAAAATTATTTTTTGCAAAATTTACTATAGAAATGGCAATCCCTGGCGTAATTAAAATTTGCGACAGTAAAAAAGTATTTTTTGAAAAATTTACTATAGAAAAGGCAATCCCTGGCGTATTTAAAATTTGCGACAGTTAAAAATTAATTTTTGAAAAATTTACTATAGAAAAGGCAATCCCTGGCGTATTTAAAATTCGCGACAGTAAAAAATTATTTTTTGAATAATTTACTATAGAAAAGGCAATCCCTGGCGTATTTAAAATTTGCGACAGTAAAAAATTATTTTTTGCAAAATTTACTATAGAAAAGGCAATCCCTGGCGTAATTAAAATTTGCGACAGTAAAAAATTATTTTTTGAATAATTTACTATAGAAGAGCCAATCCCTGGCGTAATTAAAACTTGCGACAGTAAAAAATTATTTTTTGAATAATTTACTATAGAAAAGGCAATCCCTGGCGTAATTAAAATTTGCGACAGTAAAAAATTATTTTTTGCAAAATTTACTATAGAAAAGGCAATCCCTGGCGTAATTAAAATTTGCGACAGTAAAAAATTATTTTTTGAATAATTTACTATAGAAAAGGCAATCCCTGGCTTAATTAAAATTTGCGACAGTAAAAAATTATTTTTTGCAAAATTTACTATAGAAATGGCAATCCCTGGCGTAGTTAAAATTTGCGACATTAAAAAAGTATTTTTTGAAAAATTTACTATAGAAATGGCAATCCCTGGCGTAATTAAAATTTGCGACAGTAAAAAAGTATTTTTTGAAAAATTTACTATAGAAAAGGCAATCCCTGGCGTATTTATAATTCGCGACAGTAAAAAATTATTTTTTGAATAATTTACTATAGAAAAGGCAATCCCTGGCGTAATTAAAATATGCGACAGAGAAAAATTAATTTTTGAAACATTTACTATAGAAAAGGCAATCCCTGGCGTAATTAAAACTTGCGACAGTAAAAAATTATTTTTTGCAAAATTTACTATAGAAAACGCAATCCCTGGCGTAATTAAAACTTGCGACAGTAAAAAATTAATTTTTGAAAAATTTACTATAGAAAAGGCAATCCCTGGCGTAATTAAAATTTGCGACAGTAAAAAATTATTTTTTGAAAAATTTACTATAGAAAACACAATCCCTGGCGTAATTAAAATTTGCGATAGAAAAAAATTATTTTTTGAATAATTTACTATAGAAAAGGATATCCCTGGCGTAATTAAAATTTGCGACAATAAAAAATTATTTTTTGAATAATTTACTATAGAAAAGGCAATCCCTGGCGTATTTAAAATTTGCGACAGTAAAAAATTATTTTTTGCAAAATTTAATATATAAAAGGCAATCCCTGGCGTAATTAAAATTTGCGACAGTAAAAAATTATTTTTTGAATAATTTACTATAGAAGAGGCAATCCCTGGCGTAATTAAAATTTGCGACAGTAAAAAATTATTTTTTGAATAATTTACTATAGAAAAGGCAATCCCTGGCGTAATTAAAACTTGCGACAGTAAAAAATTAATTTTTGAAAAATTTACTATAGGAAAGGCAATCCCTGGCGTAATTAAAATTTTCGACAGTAAAAAATTATTTTTTGAAAAATTTACTATAGAAATCACAATCCCTGGCGTAGTTAAAATTTGCGATAGAAAAAAATTATTTTTTGAATAATTTACTATAGAAAAGGAAATCCCTGGCGTAATTAAAATTTGCGACAGTAAAAAATTATTTTTTGAATAATTTACTATAGAAAAGGCAATCCCTGGCGTATTTAAAATTTGCGACAAAAAAAAATTATTTTTTGCAAAATTTACTATAGAAAAGGCAATCCCTGGCGTAATTAAAATTTGCGACAGTAAAAAATTATTTTTTGAATAATTTACTATAGAAAAGGCAATCCCTGGCGTAATCAAAACTTGCGACAGTAAAAAATTAATTTTTGAAAAATTTACTATAGAAAAGGCAATCCCTGGCGTAATTAAAATATGCGACAGTAAAAAATTATTTTTTGAAAAATTTACTATAGAAAAGGCAATCCCTGGCGTAACTAAAACTTCCGACAGTAAAAAATTATTTTTTGCAAAATTTACTATAGAAAAGGCAATCCCTGGCGTAATTAAAACCTGCGACAATAAAAAATTATTTTTTGAATAATTTACTATAGAAAACGCAATCCCTGGCGTAATTATAATTTGCGACAGTAAAAAATTAGTTTTTGAATAATTTACTATAGAAAAAGCAATCCCTGGCGTAATTAAAATTTGCGACAGTAAAAAATTATTTTTTGAATAGTTTTCTATAGAAAAGCCAATCCCTGGCGTAATTTAAACTTGCGACAGTAAAAAATTATTTTTTGAATAATTTACTATAGAAAAGGCAATCCCTGGCGTAATTAAAATTTGCGACAGTAAAAATTATTTTTTGCAAAATTTACTATAGAAAAGGCAATCCCTGGCGTAATTAAAATTTGCGACAGTAAAAAATTATTTTTTGAATAATTTACTATAGAAAAGGCAATCCCTGGCGTAATTAAAATTTGCGACAGTAAAAAATTATTTTTTGCAAAATTTACTATACAAATGGCAATCCCTGGCGTAATTAAAATTTGCGACAGTAAAAAAGTATTTTTTGAAAAATTTACTATAGAAAAGGCAATCCCTGGCGTAATTAAAATTTGTGACAGAAAAAAATTAATTTTTGAAAAATTTACTATAGAAAAGGCAATCCCTGGCGTATTTAAAATTTGCTACAGTAAAAAATTATTTTTTGAATAATTTACTATAGAAACGGCAATCCCTGGCGTAATTAAAATTTGCGACAGAAAAAAATTATTTTTTGAATAATTTACTATAGAAAAGGCAATCCCTTACGTATTTAAAATTTGCGACAGTATAAAATTAATTTTTGAAAAATTTACTATAGAAAAGGCAATCCCTGGCGTATTTAAAATTTGCGACAGTTAAAAATTAATTTTTGAAAATTTACTATAGAAAATGCAATCCCTGGCGTATTTAAAATTTGCGACAGTAAAAAATTATTTTTTGAATAATTTACTATAGAAAAGGCAATCCCTGGCGTAATTAAAATTTGCGACAGAAAAAAATTATTCTTTGAATAATTTACTATAGAAAAGGCAATTCCTGGCGTATTTAAAATTTGCGACAGTAAAAAATTATTTTTTGAATAATTTACTATAGAAAAGGCAATCCCTGGCGTATTTAAAACTTGCGACAGTAAAAAATTAATTTTTGAAAAATTTACTATAGAAAAGGCAATCCCTGGCGTATTTAAAGTATGCGACAGTAAAAAATTATTTTTTGAATAATTTACTATAGAAAAGGCAATCCCTGGCGTATTTATAATTTGCGACAGTAAAAAATTATTTTTTGAAAAATTTACTATAGAAAAGGCAATCCCTGGCGTAATTAAAACTTGCGACAGTAAAAAATTAATTTTTGAAAAATTTGCTATAGAAAAGGCAATCCCTGGCGTAATTAAAATTTGATACAGTAAAAAATTATTTTTTGAAAAATTTACTATAGAAAACACAATCCCTGGCGTAATTAAAATTTGCGATAGAAAAAAATTATTTTTTGAATAATTTACTATAGAAAAGGAAATCCCTGGCGTAATTAAAATTTGCGACAATAAAAAATTATTTTTTGAATAATTTACTATAGAAAAGGCAATCCCTGGCGTGATTAAAATGTGCGACAGTAAAAAATTATTTTTTGAATAATTTACTATAGAAAAGGCAATCCCTGGCGTAATTAAAACTTGCTACAGTAAAAAATTAATTTTTGAAAAATTTACTATAGAAAAGGCAATCCCTGGCGTAATTAAAATATGCGACAGAAAAAAATTATTTTTTGAATAATTTACTATAGAAAAGGCAATCCCTGGCGTAATTCAAATTTGCGACAGAAAAAAATTATTATTTGAATAATTTACTATAGAAAAGGCAATCCCTTACGTATTTAAAATTTGCGACAGTATAAAATTAATTTTTGAAAAATTTACTATAGAAAAGGCAATCCCTGGCGTATTTAAAATTTGCGACAGTTAAAAATTAATTTTTGAAAAATTTACTATAGAAAAGGCAATCCCTGACGTATTTAAAATTTGCGACAGTAAAAAATTATTTTTTGAATAATTTACTATAGAAAAGGCAATCCCTGGCGTAATTAAAATTTGCGACAGAAAAAAATTATTTTTTGAATAATTTACTATAGAAAAGGCAATCCCTGGCGTATTTAAAATTTGCGACAGTAAAAAATTATTTTTTGAATAATTTACTATAGAAAAGGCAATCCCTGGCGTATTTAAAACTTGCGACAGTAAAAAATTAATTTTTGAAAAATTTACTATAGAAAAGGCAATCCCTGGCGTATTTAAAATATGCGACAGTAAAAACTTATTTTTTGAATAATTTACTATAGAAAAGGCAATCCCTGGCGTATTTAAAATTTGCGACAGTAAAAAATTATTTTTTGAAAAATTTACTATAGAAAAGGCAATCCCAGGCGTAACTAAAACTTCCGACAGTAAAAAATTAATTTTTGAAAAATTTACTATAGAAAAGGCAATCCCTAGCGTAATTAAAATTTGCGACAGTAAAAAATTATTTTTTGAATAATTTACTATAGAAAAGGCAATCCCTGGCGTAATTAAAATTTGCGAGAGTAAAAAATTATTTTTTGAATAATTTACTACAGAAAAGGCAATCCCTGGCGTAATTAAAATTTGCGACAGTAAAAAATTATTTTTTGAATAATTTACTATAGAAAAGGCAATCCCTGGCGTAATTAAAACTTGCGACAGTAAAAAATTAATTTTTGAAAAATTTGCTATAGAAAAGGCAATCCCTGGCGTAATTAAAATTTGCGACAGTAAAAAATTATTTTTTGAAAAATTTACTATAGAAAACACAATCCCTGGCGTAATTAAAATTTGCGATAGAAAAAAATTATTTTTTGAATAATTTACTATAGAAAAGGAAATCCCTGGCGTAATTAAAATTTGCGACAATAAAAAATTATTTTTTGAATAATTTACTATAGAAAAGGCAATCCCTGGCGTATTTAAAATTTGCGACAGTAAAAAATTATTTTTTGCAAAATTTAATATATAAAATTCAATCCCTGGCGTAATTAAAATTTGCGACAGTAAAAAATTATTTTTTGAATAATTTACTATAGAAAAGGCAATCCCTGGCGAAATTAAAACTTGCGACAGTAAAAAATTATTTTTTGAATAATTTACTATAGAAAAGGCAATCCCTGGCGTGATTAAAATTTGCGACAGTAAAAAATTATTTTTTGAATAATTTACTATAGAAAAGGGAATCCCTGGCGTAATTAAAACTTGCGACAGTAAAAAATTAATTTTTGAAAAATTTACTATAGAAAAGGCAATCCCTGGCGTAATTAAAATATGCGACAGAAAAAAATTATTTTTTGAATAATTTACTATAGAAAAGGCAATCCCTGGCGTAATTCAAATTTGCGACAGAAAAAAATTATTATTTGAATAATTTACTATAGAAAAGGCAATCCCTTACGTATTTAAAATTTGCGACAGTATAAAATTAATTTTTGAAAAATTTACTATAGAAAAGGCAATCCCTGGCGTATTTAAAATTTGCGACAGTTAAAAATTAATTTTTGAAAAATTTACTATAGAAAAGGCAATCCCTGGCGTATTTAAAATTTGCGACAGTAAAAAATTATTTTTTGAATAATTTACTATAGAAAAGGCAATCCCTGGCGTAATTAAAATTTGCGACAGAAAAAAATTATTTTTTGAATAATTTACTATAGAAAAGGCAATCCCTGGCGTATTTAAAATTTGCGACAGTAAAAAATTATTTTTTGAATAATTTACTATAGAAAAGGCAATCCCTGGCGTATTTAAAACTTGCGACAATAAAAAATTAATTTTTGAAAAATTTACTATAGAAAAGGCAATCCCTGGCGTATTTAAAATATGCGACAGTAAAAAATTATTTTTTGAATAATTTACTATAGAAAAGGCAATCCCTGGCGTATTTAAAATTTGCGACAGTAAAAAATTATTTTTTGAATAATGTACTATAGAAAGGCAATCCCTGTCGTATTTAAAATTTGCGACAGTAAAAAATTAATTTTCGAAAAATTTACTATAGAAAACGAAATCCATGGCGTAATTAAAATTTGCGACAGAAAAAAAATATTTTTTGAATAATTTACTATAGAAAAGACAATCCGTGGCGTAATTAAAATTTGCGACAGTAAAAAATTATTTTTTGAAAAATTTACTATAGAAAAGGCAATCCCTGGCGTAACTAAAACTTCCGACAGTAAAAAATTATTTTTTGCAAAATTTACTATAGAAAAGGCAATCCCTGGCGTATTTAAAATTTGCGACAGTAAAAAATTAATTTTTGAAAAATTAACTATAAAAAAAGGCAATCCCTGGCGTAATTAAAATTTGCGACAGAAAAAAATTATTTTTTGAATAATTTACTATAGAAAAGACAATCCCTGGCGTATTTAAAATTTGCGACAGTAAAAAATTAATTTTTGAAAAATTTACTATAGAAAAGGCAATCCTTGGCGTATTTAAAATTTGCGACAGAAAAAAATTATTTTTTGAATAATTTACTATAGAAAAGGCAATCCCTGGCGTAATTAAAACTTGCGACAGTAAAAAATTATTTTTTGCAAAATTTACTATAGAAAAGGCAATCCCTGGCGTAATTAAAATTTGCGACAGTAAAAAACTATTTTTTGAATAATTTACTATAGAAAAGGCAATCCCTGGCGTATTTAAAATTTGCGACAGTAAAAAATTAATTTTTGAAAAATTTACTATAGTAAAGGCAATCCTTGGCGTATTTAAAATTTGCGACAGAAAAAAATTATTTTTTGAATAATTTACTATAGAAAAGGCAATCCCTGGCGTAATTAAAACTTTCGACAGTAAAAAATTATTTTTTGCAAAATTTACTATAGAAAAGGCAATCCCTGCGTAATAAAAATTTGCGACAGTAAAAAACTATTTTTTGAATAATTTACTATAGAAAAGGCAATCCCTGGCGTATTTAAAATTTGCGACAGTAAAAAATTAATTTTTGAAAAATTTACTATAGAAAAGGCAATCCCTGGCGTAATTAAAATTTGCGACAGAAAAAAATTCATTTTTGAAAAATTTACTATAGAAAAGGCAATCCCTGGCGTAATTAAAATTTGCGACAGTAAAAAATTATTTTTTGCAAAAATTTACTATAGAAAAGGCAATCCCTGGCGTAATTAAAATTTGCGACAGTAAAAAATTATTTTTTGAATAATTTACTATAGAAAAGGCAATCCCTGGCGTAATTAAAACTTGCGACAGAAAAAAATTATTTTTTGCAAAATTTACTATAGAAAAGGCAATCCCTGGCGTAATTAAAATTTGCGACAGTAAAAAATTATTTTTTGCAAAATTTACTATAGAAAAGGCAATCCCTGGCGTAATTAAAATTTGCGACAGAAAAAAATTAATTTTTGAAAAATTTACTATAGAAAAGGCAATCCCTGGCGTAATTAAAACTTGCGACAGTAAAAAATTATTTTTTGAATAATTTACTATAGAAAAGGCAATCCCTGGCGTATTTAAAATTTGCGACAGTAAAAAATTATTTTTTGAATAATTTACTATAGAAAAGGCAATCCCTGGCGTATTTAAAATTTGCGACAGTAAAAAATTAATTTTTGAAAAATTTACTATAGAAAAGGCAATCCCTGGCGTAATTAAAATTTGCGACAGCAAAAAATCATTTTTTGAATAATTTACTATAGAAAAGACAATCCCTGGCGTAATTAAAATTTGCGACAGTAAAAAATTATTTTTTGAATAATTTACTATAGAAAAGGAAATCCCTGGCGTAATTAAAATTTGCGAGAGTAAAAAATTATTTTTTGAATAATTTACTATAGAAAAGGCAATCCCTGGCGTAATTAAAATTTGCGACAGTAAAAAATTATTTTTTGAATAATTTACTATAGAAAAGGCAATACCTGGCGTAATTAAAACTTGCGACAGTAAAAAAATAATTTTTGAAAAATTTACCATAGAAAAGGCAATCCCTGGCGTAATTAAAATTTGCGACAGTAAAAAATTATTTTTTGAAAAATTTACTATAGAAAACGCAATCCCTGGCGTAATTAAAATTTGGGATAGAAAAAAATTATTTTTTGAATAATTTAATATAGAAAAGGAAATCCCTGGCGTAATTAAAATTTGAGACAATAAAAAATTATTTTTTGAATAATTTACTATAGAAAAGGCAATCCCTGGCGTAATTAAAACTTGCGACAGTAAAAAATTATTTTTTGAATAATTTACTATAGAAAAGGCAATCCCTGGCGTAATTAAAATTTGCGACAGTAAAAAATTATTTTTTGAATAATTTACTATAGAAAAGGCAATCCCTGGCGTAATTAAAACTTGCGACAGTAAAAAATTAATTTTTGAATAATTTACTATAGAAAAGGGCAATCCCTGGCGTAATTAAAATATGCGACAGTAAAAAATTATTTTTTGAATAATTTACTATAGAAAAGGCAATCCCTGGCGTAACTAAAACTTCCGACAGTAAAAAATTATTTTTTGCAAAATTTATTATAGAAAAGGCAATCCCTGGCGTAATTAAAACTTGCGACAGTAAAAAATTATTTTTTGAATAATTTACTATAGAAAACGCAATCCTTGGCGTAATTAAAATTTGCGACAGTAAAAAATTAGTTTTTGAATAATATACAATAGAAAAGGCAATCCCTGGCGTAATTAAAATTTGCGACAGTAAAAAATTACTTTTTTACTATACTTTCTTTTTACTTTTTTACTATAGAAATGGCAATCGCTGGCGTAATTAAACCTTGCGACAGTAAAACATTAATTTTGAAAAAATTACTATAGAAAAGGCAATCCTTGGCGTAATTAAAATTTGCGACAGTAAAACATTATTTTTGAAAAATTTACTATAGAAAAGGCAATCCCTAGCGTATTTAAAATCTGCGACAGTAAAAAATTATTTTTTGCAAAATTTACTATAGAAAAGGCAATCCCTGGCGTAATTAAAATTTGCGACAGTAAAAAATTATTTTTTGAATAATTTACTATAGAAATGCCAATCCCTGGCGTAATTAAAACTTGCGACAGTAAAAAATTATTTTTTGAATAATTTACTATAGAAAAGGCAATTCCTGGCGTAATTAAAATTTGCGACAGTAAAAAATTATTTTTTGAATAATTTACTATAGAAAAGGCAATCCCTGGCGTAATTAAAATTTGCGACAGTAAAGAATTATTTTTTGAATAATTTACTAAAGAAAAGGCAATCCCTGGCGTAATTAAAACTTGAGACAGTAAAAAATTAATTTTTGAAAAATTTACTATAGAAAAGGCAATCCCTGGCGTAATTAAAATTTGCGACAGTAAAAAATTATTTTTTGAATAATTTACTATAGAAAAGGCAATCCCTGGCGTAATTAAAATTTGCGACAGTAAAAAATTATTTATTGCAAAATTTTACTATAGAAAAGGCAATCCCTGGCGTAATTAAAATTTGCGACAGTAAAAAAGTATTTTTTTGAAAAATTTACTATAGAAAAGGCAATTCCTGGCGTAATTAAATTTGCGACAGAAAAAAAAAATTTTTTGAAAAATTTACTATAGAAAAGGCAATCCCTGGCGTAACTAAAACTTCCGACAGTAAAAAAATTAATTTTTGAAAAATTTACTATAGAAAAGGCAATCCCTAGCGTAATTAAAATTTGCGACAGTAAAAAATTATTTTTTGAATAATTTACTATAGAAAAGGCAATCCCTGGCGTAATTAAATTTGCGAGAGTAAAAAATTATTTTTTGAATAATTTACTACAGAAAAGGCAATCCCTGGCGTAGTTAAAATTTGCGACAGTAAAAAATTATTTTTTGAATAATTTACTATAGAAAAGGCAATCCCTGGCGTAATTAAAACTTGCGACAGTAAAAAATTAATTTTTGAAAAATTTGCTATAGAAAAGGCAATCCCTGGCGTAATTAAAATTTGCGACAGTAAAAAATTATTTTTTGAAAAATTTACTATAGAAAACACAATCCCTGGCGTAATTAAAATTTGCGATAGAAAAAAATTATTTTTTGAATAATTTACTATAGAAAAGGAAATCCCTGGCGTAATTAAAATTTGCGACAATAAAAAATTAATTTTTGAAAAATTTACTATAGAAAAGGCAATCCCTGACGTATTTAAAATTTGCGACAGTAAAAAATTATTTTTTGAATAATTTACTATAGAAAAGGCAATCCCTGGCGTAATTTAAAATTTGCGACAGAAAAAAATTATTTTTTGAATAATTTACTATAGAAAAGGCAATCCCTGGCGTATTTAAAATTTGCGACAGTAAAAAATTATTTTTTGAATAATTTACTATAGAAAAGGCAATCCCTGGCGTATTTAAAACTTGCGACAGTAAAAAATTAATTTTTGAAAAATTTACTATAGAAAAGGCAATCCCTGGCGTATTTAAAATATGCGACAGTAAAAACTTATTTTTTGAATAATTTACTATAGAAAAGGCAATCCCTGGCGTATTTAAAATTTGCGACAGTAAAAAATTATTTTTTGAAAAATTTACTATAGAAAAGGCAATCCCAGGCGTAACTAAAACTTCCGACAGTAAAAAATTAATTTTTGAAAAATTTACTATAGAAAAGGCAATCCCTAGCGTAATTAAAATTTGCGACAGTAAAAAATTATTTTTTGAATAATTTACTATAGAAAAGGCAATCCCTGGCGTAATTAAAATTTTGCGAGAGTAAAAAATTATTTTTTGAATAATTTACTACAGAAAAGGCAATCCCTGGCGTAATTAAAATTTGCGACAGTAAAAAATTATTTTTTGAATAATTTACTATAGAAAAGGCAATCCCTGGCGTAATTAAAACTTGCGACAGTAAAAAATTAATTTTTGAAAAATTTGCTATAGAAAAGGCAATCCCTGGCGTAATTAAAATTTGCGACAGTAAAAAATTATTTTTTGAAAAATTTACTATAGAAAACACAATCCCTGGCGTAATTAAAATTTGCGATAGAAAAAAATTATTTTTTGAATAATTTACTATAGAAAAGGAAATCCCTGGCGTAATTAAAATTTGCGACAATAAAAAATTATTTTTTGAATAATTTACTATAGAAAAGGCAATCCCTGGCGTATTTAAAATTTGCGACAGTAAAAAATTATTTTTTGCAAAATTTAATATATAAAATTCAATCCCTGGCGTAATTAAAATTTGCGACAGTAAAAAATTATTTTTTGAATAATTTACTATAGAAAAGGCAATCCCTGGCGAAATTAAAACTTGCGACAGTAAAAAATTATTTTTTGAATAATTTACTATAGAAAAGGCAATCCCTGGCGTAATTAAAATATGCGACAGAAAAAAATTATTTTTTGAATAATTTACTATAGAAAAGGCAATCCCTGGCGTAATTCAAATTTGCGACAGAAAAAAATTATTATTTGAATAATTTACTATAGAAAAGGCAATCCCTTACGTATTTAAAATTTGCGACAGTATAAAATTAATTTTGAAAAATTTACTATAGAAAAGGCAATCCCTGGCGTATTTAAAATTTGCGACAGTTAAAAATTAATTTTTGAAAAATTTACTATAGAAAAGGCAATCCCTGGCGTATTTAAAATTTGCGACAGTAAAAAATTATTTTTTGAATAATTTACTATAGAAAAGGCAATCCCTGGCGTAATTAAAAATTTGCGACAGAAAAAAATTATTTTTTGAATAATTTACTATAGAAAAGGCAATCCCTGGCGTATTTAAATTTGCGACAGTAAAAAATTATTTTTTGAATAATTTACTATAGAAAAGGCAATCCCTGGCGTATTTAAAACTTGCGACAATAAAAAATTAATTTTTGAAAAATTTACTATAGAAAAGGCAATCCCTGGCGTATTTAAAATATGCGACAGTAAAAAATTATTTTTTGAATAATTTACTATAGAAAAGGCAATCCCTGGCGTATTTAAAATTTGCGACAGTAAAAATTATTTTTTTGAATAATGTACTATAGAAAGGCAATCCCTGTCGTATTTAAAATTTGCGACAGTAAAAATTAATTTTCGAAAAATTTACTATAGAAAACGAAATCCATGGCGTAATTAAAATTTGCGACAGAAAAAAAATATTTTTTGAATAATTTACTATAGAAAAGACAATCCGTGGCGTAATTAAAATTTGCGACAGTAAAAAATTATTTTTTGAAAAATTTACTATAGAAAAGGCAATCCCTGGCGTAACTAAAACTTCCGACAGTAAAAAATTATTTTTTGCAAAATTTACTATAGAAAAGGCAATCCCTGGCGTATTTAAAATTTGCGACAGTAAAAAATTAATTTTTGAAAAATTAACTATAAAAAAGGCAATCCCTGGCGTAATTAAAATTTGCGACAGAAAAAAATTATTTTTTGAATAATTTACTATAGAAAAGACAATCCCTGGCGTATTTAAAATTTGCGACAGTAAAAAATTAATTTTTGAAAAATTTACTATAGAAAAGGCAATCCTTGGCGTATTTAAAATTTGCGACAGAAAAAAATTATTTTTTGAATAATTTACTATAGAAAAGGCAATCCCTGGCGTAATTAAAACTTGCGACAGTAAAAAATTATTTTTTGCAAAATTTACTATAGAAAAGGCAATCCCTGGCGTAATTAAAATTTGCGACAGTAAAAAACTATTTTTTGAATAATTTACTATAGAAAAGGCAATCCCTGGCGTATTTAAAATTTGCGACAGTAAAAAATTAATTTTTGAAAAATTTACTATAGAAAAGGCAATCCTTGGCGTATTTAAAATTTGCGACAGAAAAAAATTATTTTTTGAATAATTTACTATAGAAAAGGCAATCCCTGGCGTAATTAAAACTTTCGACAGTAAAAAATTATTTTTTGCAAAATTTACTATAGAAAAGGCAATCCCTGGCGTAATAAAAATTTGCGACAGTAAAAAACTATTTTTTGAATAATTTACTATAGCAAAGGCAATCCTTGGCGTATTTAAAATTTGCGACAGTAAAAAATTAATTTTTGAAAAATTTACTATAGAAAAGGCAATCCCTGGCGTAATTAAAATTTGCGACAGAAAAAAATTCATTTTTGAAAAATTTACTATAGAAAAGGCAATCCCTGGCGTAATTAAAATTTGCGACAGTAAAAAATTATTTTTTGCAAAAATTTACTATAGAAAAGGCAATCCCTGGCGTAATTAAAATTTGCGACAGTAAAAAATTATTTTTTGAATAATTTACTATAGAAAAGGCAATCCCTGGCGTAATTAAAACTTGCGACAGAAAAAAATTATTTTTTGCAAAATTTACTATAGAAAAGGCAATCCCTGGCGTAATTAAAATTTGCGACAGTAAAAAATTATTTTTTGCAAAATTTACTATAGAAAAGGCAATTCCTGGCGTATTTAAAATTTGCGACAGTAAAAAATTATTTTTTGAAAAATTTACTATAGAAAAGGCAATCCCTGGCGTAATTAAAATTTGCGACAGAAAAAAATTAATTTTTGAAAAATTTACTATAGAAAAGGCAATCCCTGGCGTAATTAAAACTTGCGACAGTAAAAAATTATTTTTTGAATAATTTACTATAGAAAAGGCAATCCCTGGCGTATTTAAAATTTGCGACAGTAAAAAATTATTTTTTTGAATAATTTACTATAGAAAAGGCAATCCCTGGCGTATTTAAAATTTGCGACAGTAAAAAATTAATTTTTGAAAAATTTACTATAGAAAAGGCAATCCCTGGCGTAATTAAAATTTGCGACAGCAAAAAATCATTTTTTGAATAATTTACTATAGAAAAGACAATCCCTGGCGTAATTAAAATTTGCGACAGTAAAAAATTATTTTTTGAATAATTTACTATAGAAAAGGAAATCCCTGGCGTAATTAAAATTTGCGAGAGTAAAAAATTATTTTTTGAATAATTTACTATAGAAAAGGCAATCCCTGGCGTAATTAAAATTTGCGACAGTAAAAAATTATTTTTTGAATAATTTACTATAGAAAAGGCAATACCTGGCGTAATTAAAACTTGCGACAGTAAAAAAATAATTTTTGAAAAATTTACCATAGAAAAGGCAATCCCTGGCGTAATTAAAATTTGCGACAGTAAAAAATTATTTTTGAAAAATTTACTATAGAAAACGCAATCCCTGGCGTAATTAAAATTTGGGATAGAAAAAAATTATTTTTTGAATAATTTAATATAGAAAAGGAAATCCCTGGCGTAATTAAAATTTGAGACAATAAAAAATTATTTTTTGAATAATTTACTATAGAAAAGGCAATCCCTGGCGTAATTAAAACTTGCGACAGTAAAAAATTATTTTTTGAATAATTTACTATAGAAAAGGCAATCCCTGGCGTAATTAAAATTTGCGACAGTAAAAAATTATTTTTTGAATAATTTACTATAGAAAAGGCAATCCCTGGCGTAATTAAAACTTGCGACAGTAAAAAATTAATTTTTGAATAATTTACTATAGAAAAGGCAATCCCTGGCGTAATTAAAATATGCGACAGTAAAAAATTATTTTTTGAATAATTTACTATAGAAAAGGCAATCCCTGGCGTAACTAAAACTTCCGACAGTAAAAAATTATTTTTTGCAAAATTTATTATAGAAAAGGCAATCCCTGGCGTAATTAAAACTTGCGACAGTAAAAAATTATTTTTTGAATAATTTACTATAGAAAACGCAATCCTTGGCGTAATTAAAATTTGCGACAGTAAAAAATTAGTTTTTGAATAATATACAATAGAAAAGGCAATCCCTGGCGTAATTAAAATTTGCGACAGTAAAAAATTACTTTTTTACTATACTTTCTTTTTACTTTTTTACTATAGAAATGGCAATCGCTGGCGTAATTAAACCTTGCGACAGTAAAACATTAATTTTTGAAAAAAATTACTATAGAAAAGGCAATCCTTGGCGTAATTAAAATTTGCGACAGTAAAACATTATTTTTTGAAAAATTTACTATAGAAAAGGCAATCCCTAGCGTATTTAAAATCTGCGACAGTAAAAAATTATTTTTTGCAAAATTTACTATAGAAAAGGCAATCCCTGGCGTAATTAAAATTTGCGACAGTAAAAAATTATTTTTTGAATAATTTACTATAGAAATGCCAATCCCTGGCGTAATTAAAACTTGCGACAGTAAAAAATTATTTTTTGAATAATTTACTATAGAAAAGGCAATTCCTGGCGTAATTAAAATTTGCGACAGTAAAAAATTATTTTTGGAATAATTTACTATAGAAAAGGCAATCCCTGCGTAATTAAAATTGCGACAGTAAAGAATTATTTTTTGAATAATTTACTAAAGAAAAGGCAATCCCTGGCGTAATTAAAACTTGAGACAGTAAAAATTAATTTTTGAAAAATTTACTATAGAAAAGGCAATCCCTGGCGTAATTAAAATTTGCGACAGTAAAAAATTATTTTTTGAATAATTTACTATAGAAAAGGCAATCCCTGGCGTAATTAAAATTTGCGACAGTAAAAAATTATTTATTGCAAAATTTACTATAGAAAAGGCAATCCCTGGCGTAATTAAAATTTGCGACAGTAAAAAAGTATTTTTTTGAAAAATTTACTATAGAAAAGGCAATTCCTGGCGTAATTAAAATTTGCGACAGAAAAAAAAAATTTTTTGAAAAATTTACTATAGAAAAGGCAATCCCTGGCGTAACTAAAACTTCCGACAGTAAAAAATTAATTTTTGAAAAATTTACTATAGAAAAGGCAATCCCTAGCGTAATTAAAATTTGCGACAGTAAAAAATTATTTTTTGAATAATTTACTATAGAAAAGGCAATCCCTGGCGTAATTAAAATTTGCGAGAGTAAAAAATTATTTTTTGAATAATTTACTACAGAAAAGGCAATCCCTGGCGTAGTTAAAATTTGCGACAGTAAAAAATTATTTTTTGAATAATTTACTATAGAAAAGGCAATCCCTGGCGTAATTAAAACTTGCGACAGTAAAAAATTAATTTTTGAAAAATTTGCTATAGAAAAGGCAATCCCTGGCGTAATTAAAATTTGCGACAGTAAAAAATTATTTTTTGAAAAATTTACTATAGAAAACACAATCCCTGGCGTAATTAAAATTTGCGATAGAAAAAAATTATTTTTTGAATAATTTACTATAGAAAAGGAAATCCCTGGCGTAATTAAAATTTGCGACAATAAAAAATTATTTTTTGAATAATTTACTATAGAAAAGGCAATCCCTGTCGTATTTAAAATTTGCGACAGTAAAAAATTATTTTTTGCAAAATTTAATATATAAAAGGCAATCCCTGGCGTAATTAAAATTTGCGACAGTAAAAAATTATTTTTTGAATAATTTACTATAGAAAAGGCAATCCCTGGCGTAATTAAAACTTGCGACAATAAAAAATTATTTTTTGAATAATTTACTATAGAAAAGGCAATCCCTGGCGTGATTAAAATGTGCGACAGTAAAAAATTATTTTTTGAATAATTTACTATAGAAAAGGCAATCCCTGGCGTAATTAAAACTTGCTACAGTAAAAAATTAATTTTTGAAAAATTTACTATAGAAAAGGCAATCCCTGGCGTAATTAAAATATGCGACAGAGAAAAATTATTTTTTGAATAATTTACTATAGAAAAGGCAAGCCCTGGCGTAATTCAAATTTGCGACAGAAAAAAATTATTTTTTGAATAATTTACTATAGAAAAGGCAATCCCTGGCGTATTTAAAATTTGCGACAGTAAAAAATTATTTTTTGAATAATTTGCTATAGAAAAGGCAATCCCTGGCGTATTTAAAACTTGCGACAGTAAAAAATTAATTTTTGAAAAATTTACTATAGAAAAGGCAATCCCTGGCGTATTTAAAATATGCGACAGTAAAAAATTATTTTTTGAATAATTTACTATAGAAAAGGCAAACCCTGGCGTATTTAAAATTTGCGACAGTAAAAAATTATTTTTTGAAAAATTTACTATAGAAAAGGCAATCCCAGGCGTAACTAAAACTTCCGACAGTAAAAAATTAATTTTTGAAAAATTTACTATAGAAAAGGCAATCCCTAGCGTAATTAAAATTTGCGACAGTAAAAAATTATTTTTTGAATAATTTACTATAGAAAAGGCAATCCCTGGCGTAATTAAAATTTGCGAGAGTAAAAAATTATTTTTTGAATAATTTACTACAGAAAAGGCAATCCCTGGCGTAATTAAAATTTGCGACAGTAAAAAATTATTTTTTGAATAATTTACTATAGAAGAGGCAATCCCTGGCGTAATTAAAACTTGCGACAGTAAAAAATTAATTTTTGAAAAATTTGCTATAGAAAAGGCAATCCCTGGCGTAATTAAAATTTGCGACAGTAAAAAATTATTTTTTGAAAAATTTACTATAGAAAACACAATCCCTGGCGTAATTAAAATTTGCGATAGAAAAAAATTATTTTTTGAATAATTTACTATAGAAAAGGAAATCCCTGGCGTAATTAAAATTTGCGACAATAAAAAATTATTTTTTGAATAATTTACTATAGAAAAGGCAATCCCTGGCGTATTTAAAATTTGCGACAGTAAAAAATTATTTTTTGCAAAATTTAATATATAAAATTCAATCCCTGGCGTAATTAAAATTTGCGACAGTAAAAAATTGTTTTTTGAATAATTTACTATAGAAGAGGCAATCCCTGGCGTAATTAAAACTTGCGACAGTAAATAATTATTTTTTGAATAATTTACTATAGAAAAGGCAATCCCTGGCGTGATTAAAATGTGCGACAGTAAAAAATTATTTTTTGAATAATTTACTATAGAAAAGGGAATCCCTGGCGTAATTAAAACTTGCGACAGTAAAAAATTAATTTTTGAAAAATTTACTATAGAAAAGGCAATCCCTGGCGTAATTAAAATATGCGACAGAAAAAAATTATTTTTTGAATAATTTACTATAGAAAAGGCAATCCCTGGCGTAATTCAAATTTGCGACAGAAAAAAATTATTATTTGAATAATTTACTATAGAAAAGGCAATCCCTTACGTATTTAAAATTTGCGACAGTATAAAATTAATTTTTGAAAAATTTACTATAGAAAAGGCAATCCCTGGCGTATTTAAAATTTGCGACAGTTAAAAATTAATTTTTGAAAAATTTACTATAGAAAAGGCAATCCCTGGCGTATTTAAAATTTGCGACAGTAAAAAATTATTTTTTGAATAATTTACTATAGAAAAGGCAATCCCTGGCGTAATTAAAATTTGCGACAGAAAAAAATTATTTTTTGAATAATTTACTATAGAAAAGGCAATCCCTGGCGTATTTAAAATTTGCGACAGTAAAAAATTATTTTTTGAATAATTTACTATAGAAAAGGCAATCCCTGGCGTATTTAAAACTTGCGACAGTAAAAAATTAATTTTTGAAAAATTTACTATAGAAAAGGCAATCCTGGCGTATTTAAAATATGCGACAGTAAAAAATTATTTTTGAATAATTTACTATAGAAAAGGCAATCCCTGGCGTATTTAAAATTTGCGACAGTAAAAAATTATTTTTTTGAATAATGTACTATAGAAAGGCAATCCCTGTCGTATTTAAAATTTGCGACAGTAAAAAATTAATTTTTGAAAAATTTACTATAGAAAACGAAATCCCTGGCGTAATTAAAATTTGCGACAGAAAAAAATATTTTTGAATAATTTACTATAGAAAAGACAATCCCTGGCGTAATTAAAATTTGCGACAGTAAAAAATTATTTTTTGAAAAATTTACTATAGAAAAGGCAATCCCTGGCGTAACTAAAACTTCCGACAGTAAAAAATTATTTTTTGCAAAATTTACTATAGAAAAGGCAATCCCTGGCGTATTTAAAATTTGCGACAGTAAAAAATTAATTTTTGAAAAATTTACTATAGAAAAGGCAATCCTTGGCGTATTTAAAATTTGCGACAGAAAAAAATTATTTTTTGAATAATTTACTATAGAAAAGGCAATCCCTGGCGTAATTAAAACTTGCGACAGTAAAAAATTATTTTTTGCAAAATTTACTATAGAAAAGGCAATCCCTTGCGTAATTAAAATTTGCGACAGTAAAAAACTATTTTTTGAATAATTTACTATAGAAAAGGCAATCCCTGGCGTATTTAAAATTTGCGACAGTAAAAAATTAATTTTTGAAAAATTTACTATAGAAAAGGCAATCCCTGGGCGTAATTAAAATTTGCGACAGAAAAAAATTCATTTTTGAAAAATTTACTATAGAAAAGGCAATCCCTGGCGTAATTAAAATTTGCGACAGTAAAAAATTATTTTTTGCAAAAATTTACTATAGAAAAGGCAATCACTGGCGTAATTAAAATTTGCGACAGTAAAAAATTATTTTTTGAAAATTTACTATAGAAAAGGCAATCCCTGGCGTATTTAAAATTTGCAACAGAAAAAAATTATTTTTTGCAAAATTTACTATAGAAAAGGCAATCCCTGGCGTAATTAAAATTTGCGACAGTAAAAAATTATTTTTTGCAAAATTTACTATAGAAAAGGCAAATCCTGGCGTATTTAAATTTGCGACAGTAAAAAATTATTTTTGAAAAATTTACTATAGAAAAGGCAATCCTGGCGTAATTAAAATTTGCGACAGAAAAAAATTAATTTTTGAAAAATTTACTATAGAAAAGGCAATCCCTGGCGTAATTAAAATTTTGCGACAGAAAAAAATTCATTTTGAAAAATTTACTATAGAAAAGGCAATCCCTGGCGTAATTAAAATTTACGACAGTAAAAAATTATTTTTTGCAAAATTTACTATAGAAAAGGCAAATCCTGGCGTATTTAAAATTTGCGACAGTAAAAAATTATTTTTGAAAATTTACTATAGAAAAGGCAATCCCTGGCGTAATTAAAATTTGCGACAGAAAAAAATTAATTTTTGAAAAATTTACTATAGAAAAGGCAATCCCTGGCGTAATTAAAACTTGCGACAGTAAAAAAATTATTTTTTGAATAATTTACTATAGAAAAGGCCATCCCTGGCGTATTTAAAATTTGCGACAGTAAAAAATTATTTTTTGAATAATTTACTATAGAAAAGGGCAATCCCTGGCGTATTTAAAATTTGCGACAGTAAAAAATTAATTTTTGAAAAATTTACTATAGAAAAGGCAATACCTGGCGTAATTAAAATTTGCGACAGCAAAAAATCATTTTTTGAATAATTTACTATAGAAAAAACAATCCCTGGCGTAATTAAAATTTGCGACAGTAAAAAATTATTTTTTGAATAATTTACTATAGAAAAGGAAATCCCTGGCGTAATTAAAATTTGCGAGAGTAAAAAATTATTTTTTGAATAATTTACTATAGAAAAAGGCAATCCCTGGCGTAATTAAAATTTGCGACAGTAAAAAATTATTTTTTGAATAATTTACTATAGAAAAGGCAATACCTGGCGTAATTAAAACTTGCGACAGTAAAAAAATAATTTTTGAAAAATTTACTATAGAAAAGGCAATCCCTGGCGTAATTAAAATTTGCGACAGTAAAAAATTATTTTTTGAAAAATTTACTATAGAAAACGCAATCCCTGGCGTAATTAAAATTTGGGATAGAAAAAAATTATTTTTTGAATAATTTAATATAGAAAAGGAAATCCCTGGCGTAATTAAAATTTGCGACAATAAAAAATTATTTTTTGAATAATT
>CAWVNZ010002574.1:0-40027 GCA_963930735.1 Dioctria linearis | reverse complement strand
GCAATCCCTGCCCTAATTAAATTTGCAACAGTAAAAAATTATTTTTTGAATAATTTACTATAGAAAAGGCAATCCCTGGCGTAATTATAATTTGCGACAGTAAAAAATTATTTTTTGAATAATTTACTATAGAAAAGGCAATCCCTGGCGTAATTAAAATTTGAGACAGTAAAAAATTATTTTTTGAATAATTACTATACAAAAGGCAATCCCTGGCGTAATTAAAATTTGCAACAGTAAAAAATTATTTTTGAATAATTTACTATAGAAAAGGCAATCCCTGGCGTAATTAAAATTTGAGACAGTATAAAATTATTTTTTGAATAATTTACTATAGAAAAGGCAATCCCTGGCGTAATTAAAATTTGCGACACTAAACAATTATTTTTTGCAAAATTTACTATACAAAAGCAATCCCTGGCGTAATTAAAATTTGCGACAGTATAAAATTATTTTTTAAATAATTTACTATAGAAAAGGCAATCCCTGGCGTAATTAAAATTTGCAACAGTAAAAAATATTTTTTGAATAATTTACTATAGAAAAGGCAATCCCTGGCGTAATTAAAATTTGAGACAGTAAAAAATGAATTTTTGAATAATTTACTATAGAAAAGGCAATCCCTGGCGTAATTAAAATTTGCAACAGTAAAAAATTATTTTTTGAATAATTTACTATAGAAAAGGCAATCCCTGGCGTAATTAAAATTTGAGACAGTAAAAAATTATTTTTTCAAAATTTACTATAGAAAAGGCAATCCCTAGCGTAATTATAATTTGCGACAGTAAAAAAATTATTTTTTGAATAATTTACTATAGAAAAGGCAATCCCTGGCGTAATTTAAATTTGAGACAGTATAAAATTATTTTTTGAATAATTTACTATAGAAAAGGCAATCCCTGGCGTAATTATAATTTGCGACAGTAAAAAATTATTTTTTGAATAATTTACTATAGAAAAGGCAATCCCTGGCGTAATTAAAATTTGCGGCACTAAACAATTATTTTTTGCAAAATTTACTATACAAAAGGCAATCCCTGGCGTAATTAAAATTTGCGACAGTATAAAATTATTTTTTTAAATAATTTACTATAGAAAAGGCAATCCCTGGCGTAATTAAAATTTGCGACACTAAACAATTATTTTTTGCAAAATTTTACTATAGAAAAGGCAATCCCTGGCGTAATTAAAATTTGCGACAGAAAAAATTATTTTTTGAATAATTTACTATAGAAAAGGCAATCCCTGGCGTAATTAAAATTTGCGACAGTAAAAAAATGAATTTTTGAATAATTTACTATAGAAAAGGCAATCCCTGGCGTAATTAAAATTTGCGGCACTAAACAATTATTTTTTGCAAAATTTACTATACAAATGGCAATCCCTGGCGTAATTAAAATTTGCGACAGTATAAAATTATTTTTTTAAATAATTTACTATAGAAAAGGCAATCCCTGGCGTAATTAAAATTTGCGACACTAAACAATTATTTTTTGCAAAATTTACTATAGAAAAGGCAATCCCTGGCGTAATTAAAATTTGCGACAGTAAAAAATGAATTTTTGAATAATTTACTATAGAAAAGGCAATCCCTGGCGTAATTAAAATTTGAGACAGTAAAAAATTATTTTTTGAATAATTTACTATAGAAAAGGCAATCCCTGGCGTAATTAAAATTTGCAACAGTAAAAAATTATTTTTTGCAAAATTTACTATAGAAAAGGCAATCCTGGCGTAATTAAAATTTGCGACAGTAAAAAATGAATTTTTGAATAATTTACTATAGAAAAGGCAATCCCTGGCGTAGTTAAAATTTGCGACAGTAAAAAATGAATTTTTGAATAATTTACTATAGAAAAGGCAATCCCTGGCGTAGTTAAAATTTGCGACAGTAAAAAATGAATTTTTGAATAATTTACTATAGAAAAGGTAATCCCTGGCGTAATTAAAATTTGAGACAGTAAAAATTATTTTTTGCAAAATTTACTATAGAAAAGGCAATCCCTGGCGTAATTAAATTTTGCGACAGTAAAAAATGAATTTTTGAATAATTTACTATAGAAAAGGCAATCCCTGGCGTAGTTAAAATTTGCGACAGTAAAAAATGAATTTTTGAATAATTTACTATAGAAAAGGTAATCCCTGGCGTAATTAAAATTTGAGACAGTAAAAAATTATTTTTTGCAAAATTTACTATAGAAAAGGCAATCCCTGGCGTAATTATAATTTGCGACAGTAAAAAATGAATTTTTGAATAATTTACTATAGAAAAGGCAATCCCTGGCGTAATTAAAATTTGCGACACTAAACAAATTTTTTTTGAATAATTTACTATAGAAAAGGCAATCCCTGGCGTAATTATAATTTGCGACAGTATAAAATTATTTTTCGAATAATTTACTATAGAAAAGGCAATCCCTGGCGTAATTAAAATTTGCAACAGTAAAAAATTATTTTTTGAATAATTTACTATAGAAAAGGCAATCCCTGGCGTAATTAAAATTTGAGACAGTAAAAAATGAATTTTTGAATAATTTACTATAGAAAAGGCAATCCCTGGCGTAATTAAAATTTGCAACAGTAAAAAATTATTTTTTGAATAATTTACTATAGAAAAGGCAATCCCTGGCGTAATTAAAATTTGAGACAGTAAAAAATTATTTTTTGCAAAATTTACTATAGAAAAGGCAATCCCTAGCGTAATTATAATTTGCGACAGTAAAAAATTATTTTTTGAATAATTTACTATAGAAAAGGCAATCTCTGGCGTAATTTAAATTTAAGACTGTATAAAATTATTTTTTGAATAATTTACTATAGAAAAGGCAATCCCTGGCGTAATTATAATTTGCGACAGTAAAAAATTAATTTTTGAATAATTTACTATAGAAAAGGCAATCCCTGGCGTAATTATAATTTGCGACAGTAAAAAATTATTTTTTGAATAATTTACTATAGAAAAGGCAATCCCTGGCCTATTTAAAATTTGCGACAGTAAAAAATTATTTTTTGAATAATTTACTATAGAAAAGGCAATCCCTGGCGTAATTAAAATTTGCGACAGTATAAATTATTTTTTGAATAATTTACTATAGAAAAGGCAATCCCTGCGTAATTAAAATTTGAGACAGTAAAAAATTAATTTTTGCAAAATTTACTATAGAAAAGGCAATCCCTGGCGTAATTATAATTTGAGACACTAAACAATTATTTTTTGCAAAATTTACTATAGAAAAGGCAATCCCTGGCGTAATTAAAATTTGAGACACTAAATAATTATTTTTTGCAAAATTTACTATAGAAAAGGCAATCCGGGCGTAATTAAAATTTGCAACAGTAAAAAATTATTTTTTGGAAAATTTACTATAGAAAAGGCAATCCCTGGCGTAATTAAAATTTGCGACAGTAAAAAATGAAATTTTGAATAATTTACTATAGAAAAGGCTATCCCTGGCGTAATTAAAATTTGCGACAGTAAAAAATGAATTTTTGAATAATTTACTATAGAAAAGGCAATCCCTGGCGTAATTAAAATTTGCGACAGTAAAAAAGTATTTTTTGAATAATTTACTATAGAAAAGGCAATCCCTGGCGTATTTAAAATTTGGAACAGTAAAAAATTATTTTTTTGAATAATTTACTATAGAAAAGGCAATCCCTGGCGTAATTAAAATTTGAGACAGTATAAAATTATTTTTTGAATAATTTACTATAGAAAAGGCAATCCCTGGCGTAATTAAAATTTGCGACACTAAACAATTATTTTTTGCAAAATTTACTATACAAAAGGCAATCCCTGGCGTAATTAAAATTTGCGACAGTATAAAATTATTTTTTTAAATAATTTACTATAGAAAAGGCAATCCCTGGCGTAATTAAAATTTGCGACACTAAAACAATTATTTTTTGCAAAATTTACTATAGAAAAGGCAATCCCTGGCGTAATTAAAATTTGCGACAGAAAAAATTATTTTTTGAATAATTTACTATAGAAAAGGCAATCCCTGGCGTAATTAAAATTTGCGACAGTAAAAAATGAATTTTTGAATAATTTACTATAGAAAAGGCAATCCCTGGCGTAATTAATATTTGCAACAGTAAAAAATTATTTTTTAAATAATTTACTATAGAAAAGGCAATCCCGGGCGTAATTATAATTTGCGACAGTAAAAAATTATTATTTGAATAATTTACTATAGAAAAGGTAATCCCTGGCGTAATTAAAATTTGAGACACTAAACAATTATTTTTTGCAAAATTTACTATAGAAAAGGCAATCCCTGGCGTAATTAAAATTTGAGACACTAAATAATTATTTTTTGCATAATTTACTATAGAAAAGGCAATCCCTGGCGTAATTAAAATTTGCAACAGTAAAAAATTATTTTTTGCAAAATTTACTATAGAAAAGGCAATCCCTGGCGTAATTAAAATTTGCGACAGTAAAAAATGAATTTTTGAATAATTTACTATAGAAAAGGCAATCCCTGGCGTAATTAAAATTTGCGACAGTAAAAAATGAATTTTTGAATAATTTACTATAGAAAAGGCAATCCCTGGCGTAATTAAAATTTGCGACAGTAAAAAAGTATTTTTTGAATAATTTACTATAGAAAAGGCAATCCCTGGCGTATTTAAAATTTGGAACAGTAAAAAATTATTTTTTGAATAATTTACTATAGAAATGGCAATCCCTGGCGTAATTAAAATTTGAGACAGTATAAAATTATTTTTTGAATAATTTACTATAGAAAAGGCAATCCCTGGCGTAATTAAAATTTGCGACACTAAACAATTATTTTTTGCAAAATTTACTATACAAAAGGCAATCCCTGGCGTAATTAAAATTTGCGACAGTATAAAATTATTTTTTTAAATAATTTACTATAGAAAAGGCAATCCCTGGCGTAATTAAAATTTGCGACACTAAACAATTATTTTTTGCAAAATTTACTATAGAAAAGGCAATCCCTGGCGTAATTAAAATTTGCGACAGAAAAAATTATTTTTTGAATAATTTACTATAGAAAAGGCAATCCTGGCGTAATTAAAATTTGCGACAGTAAAAAATGAATTTTTGAATAATTTACTATAGAAAAGGCAATCCCTGGCGTAATTAAAATTTGAGACACTAAACAATTATTTTTTGCAAAATTTACTATAGAAAAGGCAATCCCTGGCGTAATTAAAATTTGCAACAGTAAAAAATTATTTTTTGCAAAATTTACTATAGAAAAGGCAATCCCTGGCGTAATTAAAATTTGCAACAGTAAAAAATTATTTTTTGCAAAATTTACTACAGAAAAGGCAATCCCTGGCGTAATTAAAATTTGCGACAGTAAAAAATGAATTTTTGAATAATTTACTATAGAAAAGGCAATCCCTGGCGTAATTAATATTTGAGACACTAAACAATTATTTTTTGCAAAATTTACTATAGAAAAGGCAATCCCTGGCGTAATTAAAATTTGCGACAGAAAAAATTATTTTTTGAATAATTTACTATAGAAAAGGCAATCCCTGGCGTAATTAAAATTTGCGACAGTAAAAAAATGAATTTTTGAATAATTTACTATAGAAAAGGCAATCCCTGGCGTAATTAAAATTTGAGACACTAAACAATTATTTTTAGCAAAATTTACTATAGAAAAGGCAATCCCTGGCGTAATTAAAATTTGCAACAGTAAAAAATTATTTTTTGCAAAATTTACTATAGAAAAGGCAATCCCTGGCGTAATTAAAATTTGCAACAGTAAAAAATTATTTTTTGCAAAATTTACTATAGAAAAGGCAATCCCTGGCGTAATTAAAATTTGCGACAGTAAAAAATGAATTTTTGAATAATTTACTATAGAAAAGGCAATCCCTGGCGTATTTAAAATTTGCGACAGTAAAAAATTATTTTTTGAATAATTTACTATAGAAAAGGCAATCCCTGGCGTAATTAAAATTTGCGACAGTATAAAATAGTTTTTTTGAATAATTTACTATAGAAAAGGCAATCCCTGGCGTAATTAAAATTTGAGACAGTAAAAAAATTAATTTTTGCAAAATTTACTATAGAAAAGGCAATCCCTGGCGTAATTATAATTTGAGACACTAAACAATTATTTTTTGCAAAATTTACTATAGAAAAGGCAATCTCTGACGTAATTTAAATTTGAGACAGTATAAAATATATTTTTGAATAATTTACTATAGAAAAGGCAATCCCTGGCGTAATTATAATTTGCGACAGTAAAAAATTAATTTTTGAATAATTTACTATAGAAAAGGCAATCCCTGGCGTAATTATAATTTGAGACACTAAACAATTATTTTTAGCAAAATTTACTATAGAAAAGGCAATCCCTGGCGTAATTAAAATTTGAGACACTAAACAATTATTTTTTGCAAAATTTACTATAGAAAAGGCAATCCCTGGCGTAATTAAAATTTGCAACAGTAAAAAATTATTTTTTCAAAATTTATTATAGAAAAGGCAATCCCTGGCGTAATTAAAATTTGCGACAGTAAAAAATGAATTTTTGAATAATTTACTATAGAAAAGGCAATCCCTGGCGTAATTAAAATTTGCGACAGTAAAAAATGAATTTTTGAATAATTTACTATAGAAAAGGCAATCCCTGGCGTAATTAAAATTTGCGACAGTAAAAAAGTATTTTTTGAATAATTTACTATAGAAAAGGCAATCCCTGACGTATTTAAAATTTGGAACAGTAAAAAATTATTTTTTGAATAATTTACTATAGAAAAGGCAATCCCTGGCGTAATTAAAATTTGAGACAGTATAAAATTATTTTTTGAATAATTTACTATAGAAAAGGCAATCCCTGGCGTAATTAAAATTTGCGACACTAAACAATTATTTTTTGCAAAATTTACTATACAAAAGGCAATCCCTGGCGTAATTAAAATTTGCGACAGTATAAAATTATTTTTTTAAATAATTTACTATAGAAAAGGCAATCCCTGGCGTAATTAAAATTTGCGACACTAAACAATTATTTTTTGCAAAATTTACTATAGAAAAGGCAATCCCTGGCGTAATTAAAATTTGCGAGAGAAAAAATTATTTTTTGAATAATTTACTATAGAAAAGGCAATCCCTGGCGTAATTAAAATTTGCGACAGTAAAAAATGAATTTTGAATAATTTACTATAGAAAAGGCAATCCCTGGCGTAATTAAAATTTGCAACAGTAAAAAATTATTTTTTGAATAATTTACTATAGAAAAGGCAATCCCTGGCGTAATTATAATTTGCGACAGTAAAAAATTATTTTTTGAATATTTTACTATACAAAAGGCAATCCCTGGCGTAATTATAATTTGCGACAGTAAAAAATTATTTTTTGAATAATTTACTATAGAAAAGGCAATCCCTGGCGTAATTAAAATTTGAGACAGTAAAAAATTATTTTTTGAATAATTTACTATACAAAAGGCAATCCCTGGCCTAATTAAAATTTGCAACAGTAAAAAATTATTTTTTGAATAATTTTCTATAGAAAAGGCAATCCCTGGCGTAATTATAATTTGCGACAGTAAAAAATTATTTTTTGAATAATTTACTATAGAAAAGGCGATCCCTGGCGTAATTATAATTTGCGACAGTAAAAAATTATTTTTTGAATAATTTACTGTACAAAAGGCAATCCCTGGCGTAATTATAATTTGCGACAGTAAAAAATTATTTTTTGAATAATTTACTATAGAAAAGGCAATCCCTGGCGTAATTAAAATTTGAGACAGTAAAAAATGAATTTTTGAATAATTTACTATACAAAAGGCAATCCCTGGCGTATTTAAAATTTGTGACAGAAAAAATTATTTTTTGCAAAATTTACTATAGAAAAGGCAATCCCTGGCGTAATTAAAATTTGAGACAGTAAAAAATGAATTTTTGAATAATTTACTATACAAAAGTCAATCCCTGGCGTATTTAAAATTTGCAACAGTAAAAAATTATTTTTTGCAAAATTTACTATAGAAAAGGCAATCCCTGGCGTAATTAAAATTTGCGACAGTAAAAAATTATTTTTTGATTAATTTACTATAGAAAAGGCAATCCCTGGCGTAATTATAATTTGCGATAGTAAAAAATTATTTTTTGAATAATTTGCTATACAAAAGGCAATCCCTGGCGTAATTATAATTTGCGACAGTAAAAAATTAATTTTTGAATAATTTACTATAGAAAAGGCAATCCCTGGCGTAATTAAAATTTGAGACAGTATAAAATTATTTTTTGAATAATTTACTATACAAAAGGCAATCCCTGGCGTAATTATAATTTGCGACAATAAAAAATTATTTTTTGAATAATTTACTATACAAAAGGCAATCCCTGGCGTAATTATAATTTGCGACAGTAACAAATTATTTTTTGAATAATTTACTATACAAAAGGCAATCCCTGGCGTAATTATAATTTGCGACAGTAAAAAAATTATTTTTTGAATAATTTACTATAGAAAAGGCATTCCCTGGCGTAATTAAAATTTGAGACAGTAAAAAATGAATTTTTGAATAATTTACTATACAAAAGGCAATCCCTGGCGTATTTAAAATTTGTGACAGAAAAAATTATTTTTTGCAAAATTTACTATAGAAAAGGCAATCCCTGGCGTAATTAAAATTTGAGACAGTAAAAAATTATTTTTTGAATAATTTACTATACAAAAGGCAATCCCTGGCGTAATTAAAATTTGCAACAGTAAAAAATTATTTTTTGAATAATTTACTATAGAAAAGGCAATCCCTGGCGTAATTATAATTTGCGACAGTAAAAAAATATTTTTTGAATAATTTACTATACAAAAGACAATCCCTGGCGTAATTATAATTTGCGACAGTAAAAAATTATTTTTTGAATAATTTACTATACAAAAGGCAATCCCTGGCGTAATTATAATTTGCGACAGTAAAAAATTATTTTTTGAATAATTTACTATACAAAAGGCAATCCCTGGCGTAATTATAATTTGCGACAGTAAAAAATTATTTTTTTGAATAATTTACTAGAGAAAAGGCAATCGCTGGCGTAATTATAATTTGAGACAGTAAAAATTATTTTTTGAATAATTTACTATACAAAAGGCAATCCCTGGCGTAATTAAAATTTGCAACAGTAAAAAATTATTTTTTGAATAATTTACTATAGAAAAGGCAATCCCTGGCGTAATTATAATTTGCGATAGTAAAAAATTATTTTTTGAATAATTTGCTATACAAAAGGCAATCCCTGGCGTAATTATAATTTGCGACAGTAAAAAATTAATTTTTGAATAATTTACTATAGAAAAGGCAATCCCTGGCGTAATTAAAATTTGAGACAGTATAAAATTATTTTTTGAATAATTTACTATACAAAAAGGCAATCCCTGGCGTAATTATAATTTGCGACAATAAAAAATTATTTTTTGAATAATTTACTATACAAAAGGCAATCCCTGGCGTAATTATAATTTGCGACAGTAACAAATTATTTTTTGAATAATTTACTATACAAAAGGCAATCCCTGGCGTAATTATAATTTTGCGACAGTAAAAAATTATTTTTTGAATAATTTACTATAGAAAAGGCATTCCCTGGCGTAATTAAAATTTGAGACAGTAAAAAATGAATTTTTGAATAATTTACTATACAAAAGGCAATCCCTGGCGTATTTAAAATTTGTGACAGAAAAAATTATTTTTTGCAAAATTTACTATAGAAAAGGCAATCCCTGGCGTAATTAAAATTTGAGACAGTAAAAAATTATTTTTGAATAATTTACTATACAAAAGGCAATCCCTGGCGTAATTAAAATTTGCAACAGTAAAAAATTATTTTTTGAATAATTTACTATAGAAAAGGCAATCCCTGGCGTAATTATAATTTGCGACAGTAAAAAAATATTTTTTGAATAATTTACTATACAAAAGACAATCCCTGGCGTAATTATAATTTGCGACAGTAAAAAATTATTTTTTGAATAATTTACTATACAAAAGGCAATCCCTGGCGTAATTATAATTTGCGACAGTAAAAAATTATTTTTTGAATAATTTACTATACAAAAGGCAATCCCTGGCGTAATTATAATTTGCGACAGTAAAAAATTATTTTTTGAATAATTTACTAGAGAAAAGGCAATCGCTGGCGTAATTATAATTTGAGACAGTAAAAAATTATTTTTTGAATAATTTACTATACAAAAGGCAATCCCTGGCGTAATTAAAATTTGCAACAGTAAAAAATTATTTTTTGAATAATTTACTATAGAAAAGGCAATCCCTGGCGTAATTATAATTTGCGACAGTAAAAAATTATTTTTTGAATAATTTACTATACAAAAGGCAATCCCTGGCGTAATTATAATTTGCGACTGTAAAAAATTATTTTTTTAATAATTTACTATACAAAAGGCAATCCCTGGCGTAATTATAATTTGCGACAGTAAAAAATTATTTTTTGAATAATTTACTATAGAAAAGGCAATCCCTGGCGTAATTAAAATTTGAGACAGCAAAAAATGAATTTTTGAATAGTTTACTATACAAAAGGCAATCCCTGGCGTGTTTAAAATTTGTGACAGAAAAAGTTATTTTTTGCAAAATTTACTATAGAAAAGGCAATCCCTGGCGTAATTAAAATTTGAGACAGCAAAAAATGAATTTTTGAATAATTTACTATACAAAAGGCAATCCCTGGCGTATTTAAAATTTGTGACAGAAAAAATTATTTTTTGCAAAATTGACTATAGAAAAGGCAATCCCTGGCGTAATTATAATTTGCGACAGTAAAAAATTATTTTTTGAATAATTTACTATACAAAAGGCAATCCCTAGCGTAATTATAATTTGCGACAGTAAAAAATTATTTTTTGAATAATTTACTATACAAAAGATCCCTGGCGTAATTAAAATTTGAGACAGTATAAAATTATTTTTTGAATAATTTACTATAGAAAAGGCAATCCGTGGCGTAATTAAAATTTGCGACAGTAAAAAATTATTTTTTGCAAAATTTACTATAGAAAAGGCAATCCCTGGCGTAATTAAAATTTGAGACAGTATAAAATTATTTTTTGAATAATTTACTATAGAAAAAGCAATCCCTGGCGTAATTAAAATTTGCGACACTAAACAATTATTTTTTGAATAATTTACTATAGAAAAGGTAATCCCTGGCGTAATTATAATTTGCGACAGTAAAAAATGAATTTTTGAATAATTTACTATAGAAAAGACAATCCCTGGCGTAATTAAAATTTGAGACAGTAAAAAATGAATTTTTGAATAATTTACTATAGAAAAGGCAATCCCTGGCGTAATTAAAATTTGCGACAGTAAAAAATTATTTTTTGAATAATTTACTATAGAAAAGGCAATCCCTGGCGTAATTAAAATTTGAGACAGTAAAAAATGAATTTTTGAATAATTTACTATAGAAAAGGCAATCCCTGGCGTAATTAAAATTTGCAACAGTAAAAAATGAATTTTTGAATAATTTACTATAGAAAAGGCAATCCCTGGCGTAATTATAATTTGCGACACTAAACAATTATTTTTTGCAAAATTTACTATAGAAAAGGCAATCCCTGGCGTAATTAAAATTTGCGACACTATACAATTAATTTTTGCAAAATTTACTATAGAAAAGGCAATCCCTGGCGTAATTAAAATTTGCGACACTAAACAATTATTTTTTGCAAAATTTACTATAGAAAAGGCAATCCCTGGCGTAATTAAAATTTGCGACAGTAAAAAATGAATTTTTGAATAATTTACTATAGAAAAGGCAATCCCTGGCGTAATTAAAATTTGCGACAGTAAAAAATGAATTTTTGAATAATTTACTATAGAAAAGGCAATCCCTGGCGTAATTAAAATTTGCGACAGTAAAAAATGAATTTTTGAATAATTTACTATAGAAAAGGCAATCCATGGCGTAATTAAAATTTGAGACAGTAAAAAATTAATTTTTGCAAAATTTACTATAGAAAAGGCAATCCCTGGCGTAATTAAAATTTGAGACACTAAACAATTATTTTTTGAATAATTTACTATAGAAAAAGCAATCCCTGGCGTAATTAAAATTTGCGACACTAAACAATTATTTTTGAATAATTTACTATAGAAAAGGCAATCCCTGGCGTAATTAAAATTTGAGACAGTAAAAAATGAATTTTTGAATAATTTACTATAAAAAGGCAATCCCTGGCGTATTTAAAATTTGGAACAGTAAAAAATTATTTTTTGCAAAATTTACTATAGAAAAGGCAATCCCTGGCGTAATTAAAATTTGCGACAGTAAAAAATTATTTTTTGAATAATTTACTATAGAAAAGGCAATCCCTGGCGTAATTATAATTTGCGACAGTAAAAAATTATTTTTTGAATAATTTGCTATACAAAAGGCAATCCCTGGCGTAATTATAATTTGCGACAGTAAAAAATTATTTTTTGAATAATTTACTATAGAAAAGGCAATCCCTGGCGTAATTATAATTTGCGACAGTAAAACATTATTTTTTGAATATTTTACTACAGAAAAGGCAATCCCTGGCGTAATTATAATTTGCGACAGTAAAAAATTATTTTTTGAATAATTTACAATTCAAAAGGCAATCCCTGGCGTAATTATAATTTGCGACAGTAAAAAATTATTTTTTGCAAAATTTACTATAGAAAAGGCAATCCCTGGCGTAATTAAAATTTGAGACAGTAAAAAATTATTTTTTAAATAATTTACTATACAAAAGGCAATCCCTGGCGTAATTAAAATTTGCAACAGTAAAAAATTATTTTTTGAATAATTTACTATAGAAAAGGCAATCCCTGGCGTAATTATAATTTGCGACAGTAAAAAATTATTTTTTGAATAATTTACTATACAAAAGACAATCCCTGGCGTAATTATAATTTGCGACAGTAAAAAATTATTTTTTGAATAATTTACTATACAAAAGGCAATCCCTGGCGTAATTAAAATTTGAGACAGTAAAAAATGAATTTTTGAATAATTTACTATACAAAAGGCAATCCCTGGCGTATTTAAAATTTGTGACAGATAAAATTATTTTTTGCAAAATTTACTATAGAAAAGGCAATCCCTGGCGTAATTAAAATTTGAGACAGTAAAAAATGAATTTTTGAATAATTTACTATACAAAAGGCAATCCCTGGCGTATTTAAAATTTGCAACAGTAAAAAATTATTTTTTGCAAAAGTTACTATAGAAAAGGCAATCCCTGGCGTAATTATAATTTGCGACAGTAAAAAATTATTTTTTGCAAAATTTACTATAGAAAAGGCAATCCCTGGCGTAATTAAAATTTGAGACAGTAAAAAATAATTTTTTGAATAATTTACTATACAAAAGGCAATCCCTGGCGTAATTAAAATTTGCAACAGTAAAAAATTATTTTTTGAATAATTTACTATAGAAAAGGCAATCCCTGGCGTAATTATAATTTGCGACAGTAAAAAATTATTTTTTGAATAATTTACTATACAAAAGACAATCCCTGGCGTAATTATAATTTGCGACAGTAAAAAATTATTTTTTGAATAATTTACTATACAAAAGGCAATCCCTGGCGTAATTATAATTTGCGACAGTAAAAAATTATTTTTTGAATAATTTACTATAGAAAAGGCAATCCCTGACGTAATTAAAATTTGAGACAGTAAAAAATGAATTTTTGAATAATTTACTATACAAAAGGCAATCCCTGGCGTATTTAAAATTTGTGACAGAAAAAATTATTTTTTGCAAAATTTACTATAGAAAAGGCAATCCCTGGCGTAATTAAAATTTGGAACAGTAAAAAATGAATTTTTGAATAATTTACTATACAAAAGGCAATCCCTGGCGTATTTAAAATTTGAGACAGTAAAAAATGAATTTTTGAATAATTTACTATACAAAAGGCAATCCCTGGCGTAATTAAAATTTGCAACAGTAAAAAATTATTTTTTGAATAATTTACTATAGAAAAGGCAATCCCTGGCGTAATTATAATTTGCGATAGTAAAAAATTATTTTTTGAATAATTTACTATACAAAAGGCAATCCCTGGCGTAATTATAATTTGCGACAGTAAAAAATTATTTTTTGAATAATTTACTATATAAAAGGCAATCCCTGGCGTAATTATAATTTGAGACAGTAAAAAATTATTTTTTGAATAATTTACTATACAAAATGCAATCCCTGGCGTAATTAAAATTTGCAACAGTAAAAAATTATTTTTTGAATAATTTACTATACAAAAGGCAATCCCTGGCGTATTTAAAATTTGCGACAGTAAAAAATTATTTTTTGAATAATTTACTATACAAAAGGCAATCTCTGGCCTAATTATAATTTGCGACTGTAAAAAATTATTTTTTTAATAATTTACTATACAAAAGGCAATCCCCTGGCGTAATTATAATTTGCGACAGTAAAAAAATTATTTTTTGAATAATTTACTATAGAAAAGGCAATCTCTGGCGTAATTAAAATTTGAGACAGCAAAAAATGAATTTTTGAAAAATTTACTATACAAAAGGCAATCCCTGGCGTGTTTAAAATTTGTGACAGAAAAAGTTATTTTTTGCAAAATTTACTATAGAAAAGGCAATCCCTGGCGTAATTAAAATTTGAGACAGCAAAAAATGAATTTTTGAATAATTTACTATACAAAAGGCAATCCCTGGCGTATTTAAAATTTGTGACAGAAAAAATTATTTTTTGCAAAATTGACTATAGAAAAGGCAATCCCTGGCGTAATTATAATTTGCGACAGTAAAAAATTATTTTTTGAATAATTTATAATACAAAAGGCAATCCCTAGCGTAATTATAATTTGCGACAGTAAAAAATTATTTTTTGAATAATTTACTATACAAAAGGCAATCCCTGGCGTATTTAAAATTTGCGACAGTAAAAAATTATTTTTTGAATAATTTACTATACAAAAGGCAATCTCTGGCCTAATTATAATTTGCGACTGTAAAAAAATTATTTTTTTAATAATTTACTATACAAAAGGCAATCCCCTGGCGTAATTATAATTTGCGACAGTAAAAAATTATTTTTTGAATAATTTACTATAGAAAAGGCAATCTCTTGCGTAATTAAAATTTGAGACAGCAAAAATGAATTTTTGAAAAATTTACTATACAAAAGGCAATCCCTGGCGTGTTTAAAATTTGTGACAGAAAAAGTTATTTTTTGCAAAATTTACTATAGAAAAGGCAATCCCTGGCGTAATTAAAATTTGAGACAGAAAAAAATGAATTTTTGAATAATTTACTATACAAAAGGCAATCCCTGGCGTATTTAAAATTTGTGACAGAAAAAATTATTTTTTGCAAAATTGACTATAGAAAAGGCAATCCCTGCGTAATTATAATTTGCGACAGTAAAAAATTATTTTTTGAATAATTTATAATACAAAAGGCAATCCCTAGCGTAATTATAATTTGCGACAGTAAAAAATTATTTTTTGAATAATTTACTATACAAAAGGCAATCCCTGGCGTAATTAAAATTTGAGACAGTATAAAATTATTTTTTTGAATAATTTACTATAGAAAAGGCAATCCCTGGCGTAATTAAAATTTGCAACAGTAAAAAATGAATTTTTGAATAATTTACTATAGAAAAGGCAATCCCTGGCGTAATTATAATTTGCGACACTAAACAATTATTTTTTGCAAAATTTACTATAGAAAAGGCAATCCCTGGCGTAATTATAATTTGCGACAGTAAAAAATGAATTTTTGAATAATTTACTATAGAAAAGGCAATCCCTGGCGTAATTATAATTTGCGACAGTAAAAAATTAATTTTTGAATAATTTACTATAGAAAAGGCAATCCCTGGCGTAATTATAATTTGCGACAGTAAAAAATTATTTTTTGAATAATTTACTATAGAAAAGGCAACCCCTGGCGTATTTAAAATTTGCGACAGTAAAAAATTATTTTTTGAATAATTTACTATAGAAAAGGCAATCCCTGGCGTAATTAAAATTTGCGACAGTATAAAATTATTTTTTGAATAATTTACTATAGAAAAGGCAATCCCTGGCGTAATTAAAATTTGAGACAGTAAAAAATCAATTTTTGCAAAATTTACTATAGAAAAGGCAATCCCTGGCGTTAATTATAATTTGAGACACTAAACAAATATTTTTTGCAAAATTTACTATAGAAAAGGCAATCCCTGGCGTAATTAAAATTTGAGACACTAAACAATTATTTTTTGCAAAATTTACTATAGAAAAGGCAATCCCTGGCGTAATTAAAATTTGCAACAGTAAGAAATTATTTTTTGCAAAATTTACTATAGAAAAGGCAATCCTGGCGTAATTAAAATTTGCGACAGTAAAAAATGAATTTTTGAATAATTTACTATAGAAAAGGCAATCCCTGGCGTAATTAAAATTTGCGACAGTAAAAAATTATTTTTTGAATAATTTACTATAGAAAAGGCAATCCCTGGCATAATTAAAATTTGTGACAGAAAAAACTATTTTTTGAATAATTTACTATACAAAAGGCAATCCCTGGCGTAATTAAAATTTGAGACAGTATAAAATTATTTTTTGAATAATTTACTATAGAAAAGGCAATCCCTGGCGTAATTAAAATTTGCGACACTAAACAATTATTTTTGCAAAATTTACTATACAAAAGGCAATCCCTGGCGTAATTAAAATTTGCGACAGTATAAAATTATTTTTTTAAATAATTTACTATAGAAAAGGCAATCCCTGGCGTAATTAAAATTTGCGACACTAAACAATTATTTTTTGCAAAATTTACTATAGAAAAGGCAATCCCTGGCGTAATTAAAATTTGCGACAGAAAAAATTATTTTTTGAATAATTTACTATAGAAAAGGCAATCCCTGGCGTAATTAAAATTTGCGACAGTAAAAATGAATTTTTGAATAATTTACTATAGAAAAGGCAATCCCTGGCGTAATTAAAATTTGCAACAGTAAAAAAATTATTTTTTGAATAATTTACCATAGAAAAGGCAATCCCTGGCGTAATTATAATTTGCGACAGTAAAAAATTATTTTTTGAATAATTTACTATACAAAAGGCAATCCCTGGCGTAATTATAATTTGCGACAGTAAAAAATTATTTTTTGAATAATTTACTATAGAAAAGGCAATCCCTGGCGTAATTAAAATTTGAGACAGTAAAAAATTATTTTTTGAATAATTTACTATACAAAAGGCAATCCCTGGCGTAATTAAAATTTGCAACAGTAAAAAATTATTTTTTGAATAATTTACTATAGAAAAGGCAATCCCTGGCGTAATTATAATTTGCGACAGTAAAAAATTATTTTTTGAATAATTTACTATACAAAAGGCAATCCCTGGCGTAATTATAATTTGCGACAGTAAAAAATTATTTTTTGAATAATTTACTATAGAAAAGGCAATCCCTGGCGTAATTAAAATTTGAGACAGTAAAAAATGAATTTTTGAATAATTTACTATACAAAAGGCAATCCCTGGCGTATTTAAAATTTGTGACAGAAAAAATTATTTTTCGCAAAATTTACTATAGAAAAGGCAATCCCTGGCGTAATTAAAATTTGAGACAGTAAAAAATGAATTTTTGAATAATTTACTATACAAAAGGCAATCCCTGGCGTATTTAAAATTTGCAACAGTAAAAATTATTTTTTGAATAATTTACTATAGAAAAGGCAATCCCTGGCGTAATTATAATTTGCGACAGTAAAAAATTATTTTTTGAATAATTTACTATAGAAAAGGCAATCCCTGGCGTAATTATAATTTGCGACAGTAACAAATTATTTTTTGAATAATTTACTATAGAAAAGGCAATCCCTGGCGTAATTATAATTTGCGACAGTAAAAAATTATTTTTTGAATAATTTATTATAGAAAAGGCAATCCCTGGCGTAATTATAATTTGCGACAGTAACAAATTATTTTTTGAATAATTTACTATACAAAAGGCAATCCCTGCGTAATTATAATTTGCGACAGTAAAAAATTATTTTTTGAATAATTTACTATAGAAAAGGCGTTCCCTGGCGTAATTAAAATTTGAGACAGTAAAAAATGAATTTTTGAATAATTTACTATACAAAGGCAATCCCTGCGTATTTAAAATTTGTGACAGAAAAAATTATTTTTTGCAAAATTTACTATAGAAAAGGCAATCCCTGGCGTAATTAAAATTTGAGACAGTAAAAAATGAATTTTTGAATAATTTACTATACAAAAGGCAATCCCTGGCGTATTTAAAATTTGCAACAGTAAAAAATTATTTTTTGCAAAATTTACTATAGAAAAGGCAATCCCTGGCGTAATTAAAATTTGCGACAGTAAAAAATTATTTTTTGAATAATTTACTATAGAAAAGGCAATCCCTGGCGTAATTATAATTTGCGACAGTAAAAAATTATTTTTTGAATAATTTGCTATACAAAAGGCAATCCCTGGCGTAATTATAATTTGCGACAGTAAAAAATTATTTTTTGAATAATTTACTATAGAAAAGGCAACCCTGGCGTAATTATAATTTGCGACAGTAAAAAATTATTTTTTGCAAAATTTACTATAGAAAAGGCAATCCCTGGCGTAATTAAAATTTGAGACAGTAAAAAATTATTTTTTTGAATAATTTACTATACAAAAGGCAATCCCTGGCGTAATTAAAATTTGCAACAGTAAAAAATTATTTTTTGAATAATTTACTATAGAAAAGGCAATCCCTGGCGTAATTATAATTTGCGACAGTAAAAAATTATTTTTTGAATAATTTACTATACAAAAGACAATCCCTGGCGTAATTATAATTTGCGACAGTAAAAAATTATTTTTTGCATAATTTACTATACAAAAGGCAATCCCCTGGCGTAATTATAATTTGCGACAGTAAAAAATTATTTTTTGAATAATTTACTATAGAAGAGGCAATCCCTGGCGTAATTAAAATTTGAGACAGTTAAAAATGAATTTTTTGAATAATTTACTATACAAAAGGCAATCCTGGCGTATTTAAAATTTGTGACAGAAAAAATTATTTTTTGCAAAATTTACTATAGAAAAGGCAATCCCTGGCGTAATTAAAATTTGGAACAGTAAAAAATGAATTTTTGAATAATTTACTATACAAAAGGCAATCCCCTGGCGTATTTTGAAATTTGAGACAGTAAAAAATGAATTTTTGAATAATTTACTATACAAAAGGCAATCCCTGGCGTAATTAAAATTTGCAACAGTAAAAAATTATTTTTTGAATAATTTACTATAGAAAAGGCAATCCCTGGCGTAATTATAATTTGAGACAGTAAAAAATTATTTTTTGAATAATTTACTATACAAAAGGCAATCCCTGGCGTAATTATAATTTGCGACAGTAAAAAATTATTTTTTGAATAATTTACTATAGAAAAGGCAATCCTGGCGTAATTATAATTTGAGACAGTAAAAAATTATTTTTTGAATAATTTACTATACAAAAGGCAATCCCTGGCGTAATTAAAATTTGCAACAGTAAAAAATTATTTTTTGAATAATTTACTATAGAAAAGGCAATCCCTGGCGTAATTATAATTTGCGACAGTAAAAAAATGAATTTTTGAATAATTTACTATAGAAAAGGCAATCCCTGGCGTAATTATAATTTGCGACAGTAAAAAATTAATTTTTGAATAATTTACTATAGAAAAGGCAATCCCTGGCGTAATTATAATTTGCGACAGTAAAAAATTATTTTTTGAATAATTTGCTATACAAAAGGCAATCCCTGGCGTAATTATAATTTGCGACAGTAAAAAATTATTTTTGAATAATTTACTACAGAAAAGCAATCCCTGGCGTAATTAAAATTTGAGACAGTAAAAAATGAATTTTTGAATAATTTACTATACAAAAGGCAATCCCTGGCGTATTTAAAATTTGGAACAGTAAAAAATTATTTTTTGCAAAATTTACTATAGAAAAGGCAATCCCTGGCGTAATTAAAATTTGCGACAGTAAAAAATTATTTTTTGAATAATTTACTATAGAAAAGGCAATCCTGGCGTAATTATAATTTGCGACAGTAAAAAATTATTTTTTGAATAATTTGCTATACAAAAGGCAATCCCTGGCGTAATTATAATTTGCGACAGTAAAAAAATTATTTTTTGAATAATTTACTATAGAAAAGGCAATCCCTGGCGTAATTATAATTTGCGACAGTAAAACATTATTTTTTGAATATTTTACTACAGAAAAGGCAATCCCTGGCGTAATTATAATTTGCGACAGTAAAAAATTATTTTTTGAATAATTTACTATACTGTGATATACATTTAATACCATAAATACAAACAACACTAAAAAGCCGTAAACACAAATTTCACAACAAATGTAAAACGCTAAAATTAATCAGCACAAATTTATTACAACACCATTCATAATCGAAAATAATTGATGATAATAATGACATACATTTATTTGCAACAAGCAAGCGATTGCACCACTGACCCAAACGATTCATCGTCAAGGGGTTTCACGCGTAAATGCATGTCATCATAATTTTATGCACATTGCTTACTCGCCCAGCGTCAGCATTTAGAATAGTAAGAATAGGGTACCATAGGTTACTAATTATGTATATATAGGCTAAGAACGATCAATAAATTGAATGCATTCAGTTCTCTTGATTTATCGAGAAAGTTACAAACCGTCGTGTATTATTCCACATAGGAGTACTAAGCGGTACAGCTGCTCTACTATTCATACCCCCATTTTATCTCGGAGTCTGAGCTGTTAATAGCCGCTCCAGTGGAGTCAAAGTCACACGACTGCTCCCAGGTTTTTTCTTTAAAAATTATAAAAGATACTACATGGCGACCGTGACATCGTAGAAACTGCGAAATTTGTAACTTTGCGAATCTGCAGACCATAATATCATCATCAAAAGTGCAGCTGGGAATTTTCATAAATAATAGAAACTTTTACGGTGACATAGTAACAACCACCAAAAAACTGCGAAGACGACTACATCCACTACCAGTACCAATCAGAAGAAATTTTAGTATGAACGAGATAGATGCCATCTTCAATCACATTTTCAAGACTATTGAAGAAACTAAGAAGATACCAGAGAGGAATATAGAAGGCATAACACTGTATCCAGTAAATAAGAAGCCGACGCCGTACATCCCCAAATCAAGGCTGGACAACGAAAATCCTCCACCATACGAAGCGGGTCCAAAAAGAATCACCATCGAGGAGTATAGAAGCAGAAACACAAGCAGTGTAAAAACTCAGGAGACAAAACCACGAAAAAGAGGAGGCAAGAGACAAAAAATTGCACAGGAACTTCAAAATTACAAGGTACTTGTCGAGTTAGCAGCAACTGAGGAGGAACGGGAAAAATACAACAAACTAATAATATTGACAAAAAAACAACTGAACGTCATCAAAAGGAAGAGATAAGGGTTTAATGATCTAATTTAAAATTTATTTTTTTTTAAAATATAAAGTAGAAGTAGCGTAGTATAAAGGTATAATAATAATTAAATAATTAATATGTAAAAAAAAAAAAAAAAAAAAAAAAAAAAAAAAAAAATTTTTTCTTTTGCTGTTTGCTTGAAGTTGTTGGAAATAAGCGAAACATTTTCAGTAATGGGTAAAACGCAATCCAAAACTTCAGATAACAACGGGGAAATTGTTAATAATCTAATTATAGAGGATACAGTTTCGGTCGAGAATAATCAGATAATAATAATTTTATGCATATTGGTTGCAATTAAAATCATTGAATTTGTATACATACTGTACAAAGATCATAGGAGGGGTTTAAGGAAAAGATACCTCAGTACCCCAGCAAAATTAAACATATCAACCGTCTGATAAATGGAAGCACTTATAAAGATTAAGGACGAACTAGAAAATATTCTGGACAATTTTAAGAAAAGTAAAAACCGTCCATATTCTGAGAAAACTCTGCAAGAGAAAGAAAAGTTAACAAATCAACTCTGTGCCAAGGCAAAAGAAAACGCACTTAAACAAGCGGACGTCGAAACAATATTGAAGATAAAAGTTATCTACGAAGAAATTGAAAGTATAGCAAACAAAATCTTAGAAAACATAAATACACAAAAACAAACAAAGATGGGTTTTGACATAAAAACAGCTACATCGCTCATACAACCCTACGATGGAAAGCTGGATGAAACTGATTCTTTTATCGAGTCTATGGAACTACTAGACGAGTTAACAGCAAACGAACATAAAACCATCATGATCAAATTCATCAAGACACGTATAACTGGAAAAGCCAAGTACGTAATATCGGAGGGCACAAATACAGTATCAACGATCAAAGCCAAATTAAAAGAAAAATTTTCGGCAAAATTATCGTCAGATGCTATTCTGGCACAACTGCGATCATGCCAGCAAGGTAACAGAAAACTTGCAGACTTTTCCAATCAGATAGAAAATCTATCAGGCCAGCTGACTAGAGCCTTTATAACAGAGAAAGTAGCAGCTGGAGAAGCAGCTGAAAAATTGGCCGAAAAATTTTCAATACAGTCATTTATGAACAATGTTGCCAATACAGAAACAGCGATTATACTAAAAGCTAGTAGCCTAGGAACACTTTCAGAATTAGCAGCGAAGGCAATAGCAGTAGATAAGCCGCAGCCAAGCAGTGTCCTGCATTATAATACCAACCCATCAAGAAAGTTTCATTATAATAATACGCAAGGGTTCAACAATCAAAATAATTTTAACAGGAACAGGGAGCGCTGGCCCAAACAACAGTACAATAGAAATATGGCAGCCAATAATAGACAAAACCACCCACGAAATCAATATAACCACCGCGATAAAAGATATTTCGGTGATGCTGCACCAAATAACAGTAGTCGCTACCAGAATAATCTGCGAGCAAATAATAATAATACCTATAATCAAAGAAGAAATGTAAACTACTTCGAATCGGGGGAATATCAAGCCCCCCAACCAGAGGAAGAAACAACACGGTTGGGGGCTGCGACGAATTCAAGCCAAGAATACATTGCCTAAACCTATCCTTAACAAACTTTATTAAAGCGTATGTCGACATGTGCGGGTCAGTATGTACTCTGATTGTAGACACAGGGGCAGAAATATCCATATTCAAGAGGGGAAAAATTAATAAAGACCAACTTTACTATCCTAAAAACACTTGTATTATCCAAGGGGTTACGGATACTAAGAGGCAGTCGATTGGGGCAACATACACAAAATTACATTTTAACGACCAGTTTGCGGTCGAACATTTATTCCAGATAGTAGAAGATGATTTCTCCCTCGGGGCTGATGCAATTTTAGGACTAGATTTCCTAACAAAATTCAAGACCACTATCGATTATGATACGTGGACCCTTACATTAAACACACCTGAAAGTTCGGCAGAGATCCCAATACTGAATGGTCCATCCGAAAATTCTATTATCATACCACCCCGATGTGAAATAATAAGAAAGTTCAAGGTTAAAAAACAAGAAGGTGCCAATGATATGGTAATCATTGGACAAGAAATCCACCCAGGCATATTCATTGCAGGATCAGTAACTTCACAAAATTACCCACTAGTCAGGATACTAAACACTACAAACAAAACCACCACACTACAACATTCCGACATAATAACACAACACCTCTCAGACTTTAACGTCATTAATACAGACACAATAAAATCAAAAAGAACAGAACAAGCTATCTCCAAATTAAACTTAAACAGCATTCCAAACTACGCCAAACTTCAATTCGAAGAATTATGCCGAGAATATGAAGACATATTTGCGTTAGAAAGTGAACCTCTAACAACCAATAACTTCTACAAACAAAATATAGAACTAACTGATAATAGAGCAGTATACACAAAAAACTACCGAATACCAGAAGCACACAAAACCGAGATTAATAGGCAGGTAGACAAAATGCTAGTAGACGGAATAATAGAGAACTCTGTTTCTCACTTTAATTCTCCAATACTACTAGTACCCAAAAAATCCAACAACCAAAATAAAAAATGGCGTTTAGTAGTTGATTTTAGGAATCTTAATAAAAAAGTTCTGGCAGATAAATTTCCCTTACCGCGTATAGAAGAGATACTCGACCAAATGGGCCGAGCCAAATACTTCTCTACACTTGACCTTATGTCCGGATTCCACCAAATACCATTAGAGGAATCTTCTAGAAAGTTCACAGCTTTTTCAACTAACCAAGGTCACTACCAGTACACACGACTTCCTTTCGGACTTAATATAAGTCCAAATAGTTTCCAAAGGATGATGACCATCGCCATGACGGGTCTACCACCGGAAATAGCCTTTCTGTACATTGACGACATCATAGTCGTCGGATGTTCACAGTCACACCATATAAAAAACTTACAAACAGTATTTAACAGATTACGAGAGCGTAATCTCAAATTAAATCCTGAAAAATGCAAATTTTTCCAAACCGAAGTCACCTATCTTGGACATCGAATATCAGCACAAGGCATAAGCCCAGACAGTTCAAAATACGAGGTAGTTAAAAATTATCCTATCCCAAAAAACGCCGACGAAGTCAGACGATTCGTAGCATTCTGTAATTATTACCGCCGTTTCATCCCCAACTTTGCAGAAATAGCACTACCGTTAAACAAACTACTCCGGAAAAACACAAAATTCGAATGGGCAGAAATCCAACAAAAATCTTTCGATGCTCTCAAATCAAGTTTGATATCCCCAATAATACTGCAGCACCCTGATTTCAAAACCCAATTCACCATTTCCACAGACGCCTCGAATGCTGCATGTGGAGCAATCTTATCACAAAGTGTCGACGGAACAGAACACCCAATCGCATACGCTAGTAAAACATTTACTGCCGGAGAAAAAAATAAGTCAGTAATTGAAAAGGAACTCGCAGCAATACATTGGGCAATTATACATTTTAAGCCTTATGTTTATGGCAGAAAATTCACAATAAGAACAGACCATCGACCCTTAACATATCTTTTTGGCATGAAAAACCCATCATCTAAACTAACACGAATGAGGTTAGATTTAGAGGAATTCGATTTCGAAGTCAAATACATTAAAGGAAAAGGAAATAACGGACCCGACGCGTTATCAAGAATACAACTTGACATTAATGATTTGAAGGAAATAAATGTCCGACGCGTCCAAACCCGAGCAATGAAAAAACAAAAAGAACAAAACATAATGTCCGATGAAATGAAAAATACTCCTATAGTCCCGCAGCCTGATCAACTGCGCGTTTGGGAGATACCATCTCCAACAAAGATAGCCAAATTACCTGAACTAAAAGTAAAAATTGAGAACTGCAGTAATAAAGAAACACAAATAGAAATAAATATAGTGCACAAGTATGAAATAAAATATAAGCGGTATATAAATATAAAAAACAACCAACCAGTAGAGCCCGCACTAGAGCAGGTACTCGAAGTATTGGATAATGATATATATAAACAATTTCAGACCAAGACTCTGAAACTTTCTGCAGAAAGCGAGATATTTAAAATAATTAATTTAACCGCATTTAAAATCCTAGGAAACAAAGTATTAAAAAATATAAACGTTAAAATTTTCAAACCGCAACGGTACATATCAGAAACAACGAAAATAAACGAAATCCTACATAACTATCACTCCACACCTACAGGAGGACATCTGGGTCAATCAAGACTGTATAAAAAGCTGAAGGAAATGTACAAATGGAAGAAAATGAGGAAAACAATAGCGAAATATATAAACAGATGCGAGCTTTGTGCGAAAAATAAGCACCAAAAGCATAATAAAGAGCATATGGAAATAACTACAACACCAACAAAAGTTTTCGACATTGTATCCATTGACACAGTCGGCCCATTTACAAAAACCACCAACGATAACAGATACGCAGTAACAATGCAATGCGATCTAAGCAAGTATATAGTAATAATACCCACAAAGGACAAGGAAGCAAATTCCATAGCAAGAGCCATAGTGAATGGGTTCATACTAACATACGGACCTATGAGCAAAATTAAAACTGATCTAGGAACGGAATACAAAAACCAGGTCTTTGCGGAAGTATGTAATATACTGAAAATAAAACAACTGTTCGCGACCGCCGCACATCCCGAAACGATCGGAGCACTAGAAAGAAACCACAAGTGCCTAAATGAATATCTCAGATGTTTTGTTAATGACAATAGAGACGATTGGGATACATGGATTCCATATTACGCATTCTGCTACAACACCACACCAAACACCGTACATGGCTACACACCATTCGAACTCATATTTGCCAAAAATATAGACCTACCTTCAGAACTCACAATTGATAGACCAGATCCCGTGTATAATTATGACCTGTATAGTAAAGAGATGAAATACAGACTTCAACAAGCCATAGGTAAGGCAAAACAATACCTCCAGGCATCTAAAGTGCGAAGAAAGCAAGTCAAGGATGCTAATTGCAAACCAATATCAATCAAAGTAGGCGACAAAGTACTAATGACAGTACAAAATAGACGAAAACTAGATCCTCTATACAACGGACCTTATATAATTAAATCAATAGACAACGTAAATTGCATTATCGAAGATATAAATAAGAACAAAATCAAAATACATAAGAATAGGCTAAGAAAGATAGAAAATTAAAAATTATGTACTATTATTCTAACTATCTCTAGCATGTTAAATTAGATTACACACCGGTGTAGACAAATAAGAATTATTGTAATCAACTAGATAAGTAAACGTAAACAATAAAGATCCCAATTACTAATGCCATTGAGCAATTAAGAGCTATAATAATAAACTATATATAAGTAGGTATATGTAAATACGACTAGGAATTAAGACTCATTATAATCAGCTACATACAAAAACATACCATATGAACTATTAGTATACCATAAGCGATAAAATGCTTCATTGCGGCGAGCAAACAATTAAGGTTTAACGTAAACAAACTACAAAAAAAAAAAAAAAAAAAAAAAAAAAAAAAAAAAAAAAAAAAAAAAAAAATTTATGTAAACACAAATTTTTTTTTTCCCTAAGGGGGAAAGGTGTGATATACATTTAATACCATAAATACAAACAACACTAAAAAGCCGTAAACACAAATTTCACAACAAATGTAAAACGCTAAAATTAATCAGCACAAATTTATTACAACACCATTCATAATCGAAAATAATTGATGATAATAATGACATACATTTATTTGCAACAAGCAAGCGATTGCACCACTGACCCAAACGATTCATCGTCAAGGGGTTTCACGCGTAAATGCATGTCATCATAATTTTATGCACATTGCTTACTCGCCCAGCGTCAGCATTTAGAATAGTAAGAATAGGGTACCATAGGTTACTAATTATGTATATATAGGCTAAGAACGATCAATAAATTGAATGCATTCAGTTCTCTTGATTTATCGAGAAAGTTACAAACCGTCGTGTATTATTCCACATAGGAGTACTAAGCGGTACAGCTGCTCCTACTATTCATACCCCCATTTTATCTCGGAGTCTGAGCTGTTAATAGCCGCTCCAGTGGAGTCAAAGTCACACGACTGCTCCAGGTTTTTTCTTTAAAAATTATAAAAGATACTACAATACAAAAGGCAATCCCTGGCGTAATTATAATTTGCGACAGTAAAAAATTATTTTTTGCAAAATTTACTATAGAAAAGGCAATCCCTGGCGTAATTAAAATTTGAGACAGTAAAAAATTATTTTTTGAATAATTTACTATACAAAAGGCAATCCCTGGCGTAATTAAAATTTGCAACAGTAAAAAATTATTTTTTGAATAATTTACTATAGAAAAGGCAATCCCTGGCGTAATTATAATTTGCGACAGTAAAAAATTATTTTTTGAATAATTTACTATACAAAAGACAATCCTGGCGTAATTATAATTTGCGACAGTAAAAAATTATTTTTTGAATAATTTACTATACAAAAGGCAATCCCTGGCGTAATTAAAATTTGAGACAGTAAAAAATGAATTTTTGAATAATTTACTATACAAAAGGCAATCCCTGGCGTATTTAAAATTTGTGACAGAAAAAATTATTTTTTGCAAAATTTACTATAGAAAAGGCAATCCCTGGCGTAATTAAAATTTGAGACAGTAAAAAATGAATTTTTGAATAATTTACTATACAAAAGGCAATCCCTGGCGTATTTAAAATTTGCAACAGTAAAAAATTATTTTTTGCAAAATTTACTATAGAAAAGGCAATCCCTGGCGTAATTATAATTTGCGACAGTAAAAAATTATTTTTTGCAAAATTTACTATAGAAAAGGGCAATCCCTGGCGTAATTAAAATTTGAGACAGTAAAAAATTATTTTTTGAATAATTTACTATAGAAAAGGCAGTCCCTGGCGTAATTATAATTTGCGACAGTAAAAAATTATTTTTTGAATAATTTACTATACAAAAGCAATCCCTGGCGTAATTAAAATTTGAGACAGTATAAAATTATTTTTTGAATAATTTACTATAGAAAAGGCAATCCCTGGCGTAATTAAAATTTGCGACACTAAACAATTATTTTTTGCAAAATTTACTATACAAAAGGCAATCCCTGGCGTAATTAAAATTTGCGACAGTATAAAATTATTTTTTTAAATAATTTTACTATAGAAAAGGCAATCCCTGGCGTAATTAAAATTTGCGACACTAAACAATTATTTTTTGCAAAATTTACTATAGAAAAGGCAATCCCTGGCGTAATTAAAATTTGCGACAGAAAAAATTATTTTTTGAATAATTTACTATAGAAAAGGCAATCCCTGGCGTAATTAAAATTTGCGACAGTAAAAAATGAATTTTTGAATAATTTACTATAGAAAAGGCAATCCCTGGCGTAATTAAAATTTGCAACAGTAAAAAATTATTTTTGAATAATTTACCATAGAAAAGGCAATCCCTGGCGTAATATATTTTGCGACAGTAAAAAATTATTTTTTGAATAATTTACTATACAAAAGGCAATCCCTGGCGTAATTATAATTTGCGACAGTAAAAAATTATTTTTTGAATAATTTACTATAGAAAAGGCAATCCCTGGCGTAATTAAAATTTGAGACAGTAAAAAATTATTTTTTGAATAATTTACTATACAAAAGGCAATCCTGGCGTAATTAAAATTTGCAACAGTAAAAAATTATTTTTTGAATAATTTACTATAGAAAAGGCAATCCCTGGCGTAATTATAATTTGCGACAGTAAAAATTATTTTTTGAATAATTTACTATACAAAAGGCAATCCCTGGCGTAATTATAATTTGCGACAGTAAAAAATTATTTTTTGAATAATTTACTATACAAAAGGCAATCCCTGGCGTAATTATAATTTGCGACAGTAACAAATTATTTTTTGAATAATTTACTATACAAAAGGCAATCCCTGGGCGTAATTATAATTTGCGACAGTAAAAAATTATTTTTTGAATAATTTACTATAGAAAAGGCGTTCCCTGGCGTAATTATAATTTGCGACAGTAAAAAATTATTTTTTGAATAATTTACTATACAAAAGGCAATCCCTGGCGTAATTATAATTTGCGACAGTAACAAATTATTTTTTGAATAATTTACTATACAAAAGGCAATCCCTGGCGTAATTATAATTTGCGACAGTAAAAAATTATTTTTTGCAAAATTTACTATAGAAAAGGCAATCCCTGGCGTAATTAAAATTTGAGACAGTAAAAAATTATTTTTTGAATAATTTACTATACAAAAGGCAATCCCTGGCGTAATTAAAATTTGCAACAGTAAAAAATTATTTTTTGAATAATTTACTATAGAAAAGGCAATCCCTGCGTAATTATAATTTGCGACAGTAAAAAATTATTTTTTGAATAATTTACTATACAAAAGACAATCCTGGCGTAATTATAATTTGCGACAGTAAAAAATTATTTTTTGCATAATTTACTATACAAAAGGCAATCCCTGGCGTAATTATAATTTGCGACAGTAAAAAATTATTTTTGAATAATTTACTATAGAAGAGGCAATCCCTGCGTAATTAAAATTTGAGACAGTTAAAAATGAATTTTTGAATAATTTACTATACAAAAGGCAATCCCTGGCGTATTTAAAATTTGTGACAGAAAAAATTATTTTTTGCAAAATTTACTATAGAAAAGGGCAATCCCTGGCGTAATTAAAATTTGGAACAGTAAAAAATGAATTTTTGAATAATTTACTATACAAAAGGCAATCCCTGGCGTATTTGAAATTTGATACAGTAAAAAATGAATTTTTGAATAATTTACTATACAAATGGCAATCCTGGCGTAATTAAAATTTGCAACAGTAAAAAATTATTTTTTGAATAATTTACTATAGAAAAGGCAATCCCTGGCGTAATTATAATTTGAGACAGTAAAAAATTATTTTTTGAATAATTTACTATACAAAAGGCAATCCCTGGCGTAATTATAATTTGCGACAGTAAAAAATTATTTTTTGAATAATTTACTATAGAAAAGGCAATCCCTGGCGTAATTATAATTTGAGACAGTAAAAAATTATTTTTTGAATAATTTACTATACAAAAGGCAATCCCTGGCGTAATTAAAATTTGCAACAGTAAAAAATTATTTTTTGAATAATTTACTATAGAAAAGGCAATCCCTGGCGTAATTATAATTTGCGACAGTAAAAAATGAATTTTTGAATAATTTACTATAGAAAAGGCAATCCCTGGCGTAATTATAATTTGCGACAGTAAAAAATTAATTTTTGAATAATTTTACTATAGAAAAGGCAATCCCTGGCGTAATTATAATTTGCGACAGTAAAAATTATTTTTTGAATAATTTGCTATACAAAAGGCAATCCCTGGCGTAATTATAATTTGCGACAGTAAAAAATTATTTTTTGAATAATTTACTACAGAAAAGGCAATCCCTGGCGTAATTAAAATTTGAGACAGTAAAAAATGAATTTTTGAATAATTTACTATACAAAAGGCAATCCCTGGCGTATTTAAAATTTGGAACAGTAAAAAAATTATTTTTTGCAAAATTTACTATAGAAAAGGCAATCCCTGGCGTAATTAAAATTTGCGACAGTAAAAAATTATTTTTTGAATAATTTACTATAGAAAAGGCAATCCCTGGCGTAATTATAATTTGCGACAGTAAAAAATTATTTTTTGAATAATTTGCTATACAAAAGGCAATCCCTGGCGTAATTATAATTTGCGACAGTAAAAAATTATTTTTTGAATAATTTACTATAGAAAAGGCAATCCCTGGCATAATTATAATTTGCGACAGTAAAACATTATTTTTTGAATATTTTACTACAGAAAAGGCAATCCCTGGCGTAATTATAATTTGCGACAGTAAAAAATTATTTTTTGAATAATTTACTATACAAAAGTCAATCCCTGGCGTAATTATAATTTGCGACAGTAAAAAATTATTTTTTGCAAAATTTACTATAGAAAAGGCAATCCCTGGCGTAATTAAAATTTGAGACAGTAAAAAATTATTTTTTGAATATTTACTATACAAAAGGCAATCCCTGGCGTAATTAAAATTTGCAACAGTAAAAAATTATTTTTTGAATAATTTACTATAGAAAAGGCAATCCCTGGCGTAATTATAATTTGCGACAGTAAAAAATTATTTTTTGAATAATTTACTATACAAAAGACAATCCCTGGCGTAATTATAATTTGCGACAGTAAAAAATTATTTTTTGAATAATTTACTATACAAAAGGCAATCCCTGGCGTAATTAAAATTTGAGACAGTAAAAAATGAATTTTTGAATAATTTACTATACAAAAGGCAATCCCTGGCGTATTTAAAATTTGTGACAGAAAAAATTATTTTTTGCAAAATTTACTATAGAAAAGGCAATCCTGGCGTAATTAAAATTTGAGACAGTAAAAAATGAATTTTTGAATAATTTACTATACAAAAGGCAATCCTGGCGTATTTAAAATTTGCAACAGTAAAAAATTATTTTTTTGCAAAATTTACTATAGAAAAGGCAATCCCTGGCGTAATTATAATTTGCGACAGTAAAAAATTATTTTTTGCAAAATTTACTATAGAAAAGGCAATCCCTGGCGTAATTAAAATTTGAGACAGTAAAAAATTATTTTTTGAATAATTTACTATACAAAAGGCAATCCCTGGCGTAATTAAAATTTGCAACAGTAAAAAATTATTTTTTGAATAATTTACTATAGAAAAGGCAATCCCTGGCGTAATTATAATTTGCGACAGTAAAAAATTATTTTTTGAATAATTTACTATACAAAAGACAATCCCTGGCGTAATTATAATTTGCGACAGTAAAAAATTATTTTTTGAATAATTTACTATACAAAAGGCAATCCCTGGCGTAATTAAAATTTGAGACAGTAAAAAAATGAATTTTTGAATAATTTACTATACAAAAGGCAATCCCTGGCGTATTTAAAATTTGTGACAGAAAAAATTATTTTTTGCAAAATTTACTATAGAAAAGGCAATCCCTGGCGTAATTAAAATTTGAGACAGTAAAAAATGAATTTTTGAATAATTTACTATACAAAAGGCAATCCCTGGCGTATTTAAAATTTGCAACAGTAAAAAATTATTTTTTGCAAAATTTACTATAGAAAAGGCAATCCCTGGCGTAATTATAATTTGCGACAGTAAAAATTATTTTTTTGCAAAATTTACTATAGAAAAGGCAATCCCTGGCGTAATTAAAATTTGAGACAGTAAAAAATTATTTTTGAATAATTTACTATACAAAAGGCAATCCCTGGCGTAATTGAAATTTGCAACAGTAAAAAATTATTTTTTGAATAATTTACTATAGAAAAGGCAATCCCTGCGTAATTATAATTTGCGACAGTAAAAAATTATTTTTTGAATAATTTACTATACAAAAGACAATCCCTGGCGTAATTATAATTTGCGACAGTAAAAAATTATTTTTTGAATAATTTACTATACAAAAGGCAATCCCTGGCGTAATTATAATTTGCGACAGTAAAAAATTATTTTTTGAATAATTTACTATAGAAAAGGCAATCCCTGACGTAATTAAAATTTGAGACAGTAAAAAATGAATTTTTGAATAATTTACTATACAAAAGGCAATCCCTGGCGTATTTAAAATTTGTGACAGAAAAAATTATTTTTTGCAAAATTTACTATAGAAAAGGCAATCCCTGGCGTAATTAAAATTTGGAACAGTAAAAAATGAATTTTTGAATAATTTATTATACAAAAGGCAATCCCTGGCGTATTTAAAATTTGAGACAGTAAAAAATGAATTTTTGAATAATTTACTATACAAAAGGCAATCCCTGGGCGTAATTAAAATTTGCAACAGTAAAAAATTATTTTTTGAATAATTTACTATAGAAAAGGCAATCCCTGGCGTAATTATAATTTGCGATAGTAAAAAATTATTTTTTGAATAATTTACTATACAAAAGGCAATCCCTGGCGTAATTATAATTTGCGACAGTAAAAAATTATTTTTTGAATAATTTACTATAGAAAAAGCAATCCCTGGCGTAATTATAATTTGAGACAGTAAAAAATTATTTTTGAATAATTTACTATACAAAAGGCAATCCCTGGCGTAATTAAAATTTGCAACAGTAAAAAATTATTTTTTGAATAATTTACTATACAAAAGGCAATCCCTGGCGTATTTAAAATTTGCGACAGTAAAAAATTATTTTTTGAATAATTTACTATACAAAAGGCAATCCTTGGCGTAATTATAATTTGCGACTGTAAAAAATTATTTTTTTTTTAATTTACTATACAAAAGGCAATCCCTGGCGTAATTATAATTTGCGACAGTAAAAAATTATTTTTTGAATAATTTACTATAGAAAGGCAATCCCTGGCGTAATTAAAATTTGAGACAGCAAAAAATGAATTTTTGAAAAATTTACTATACAAAAGGCAATCCCTGGCATGTTTAAAATTTGTGACAGAAAAAGTTATTTTTTGCAAAATTTACTATAGAAAAGGCAATCCCTGGCGTAATTAAAATTTGAGACAGCAAAAAATGAATTTTTGAATAATTTACTATACAAAAGGCAATCCCTGGCGTATTTAAAATTTGTGACAGAAAAAATTATTTTTTGCAAAATTGACTATAGAAAAGGCAATCCCTGGCGTAATTATAATTTGCGACAGTAAAAAATTATTTTTTGAATAATTTACTATACAAAAGGCAATCCCTAGCGTAATTATAATTTGCGACAGTAAAAAATTATTTTTTGAATAATTTACTATACAAAAGGCAATCCCTGGCGTAATTAAAATTTGAGACAGTATAAAATTATTTTTTGAATAATTTACTATAGAAAAGGCAATCCCTGGCGTAATTAAAATTTGCGACACTAAACAATTATTTTTTGAATAATTTACTATAGAAAAGGCAATCCCTGGCGTAATTATAATTTGCGACAGTAAAAAATGAATTTTTGAATAATTTACTATAGAAAAGACAATCCCTGGCGTAATTAAAATTTGAGACAGTAAAAAAATGAATTTTTGAATAATTTACTATAGAAAAGGCAATCCCTGGCGTAATTAAAATTTGCGACAGTAAAAAATTATTTTTTGAATAATTTACTATAGAAAAGGCAATCCCTGGCGTAATTAAAATTTGAGACAGTAAAAAATGAATTTTTGAATAATTTACTATAGAAAAGGCAATCCCTGGCGTAATTAAAATTTGCAACAGTAAAAAATGAATTTTGAATAATTTACTATAGAAAAGGCAATCCCTGGCGTAATTATAATTTGCGACACTAAACAATTATTTTTTGCAAAATTTACTATAGAAAAGGCAATCCCTGGCGTAATTAAAATTTGCGACACTAAACAATTAATTTTTGCAAAATTTACTATAGAAAAGGCAATCCCTGGCGTAATTAAAATTTGCGACACTAAACAATTATTTTTTGCAAAATTTACTATAGAAAAGGCAATCCCTGTCGTAATTAAAATTTGCGACAGTAAAAAATGAATTTTTGAATAATTTACTATAGAAAAGGCAAACCCTGGCGTAATTAAAATTTGCGACAGTAAAAAATGAATTTTTGAATAATTTACTATAGAAAAGGCAATCCCTGGCGTAATTAAAATTTGCGACAGTAAAAAATGAATTTTTGAATAATTTACTATAGAAAAGGCAATCCCTGGCGTAATTAAAATTTGAGACAGTAAAAAATGAATTTTTGCAATATTACTATAGAAAAGGCAATCCCTGGCGTAATTAAAATTTGAGACACTAAACAATTATTTTTTGAATAATTTACTATAGAAAAAGCAATCCCTGGCGGTAATTAAAATTTGCGACACTAAACAATTATTTTTTGAATAATTTACTATAGAAAAGGCAATCCCTGGCGTAATTAAAATTTTCGACAGAAAAAAATTATTTTTTGAATAATTTACTATAGAAAAGGCAATCCCTGGCGTAATTAAAATTTGCAACAGTAAAAAATTATTTTTTGAATAATTTACTATAGAAAAGGCAATCCCTGCGTAATTATAATTTGCGACAGTAAAAAATGAATTTTTGAATAATTTACTATAGAAAAGGCAATCCCTGGCGTAATTATAATTTGCGACAGTAAAAAATTAATTTTTGAATAATTTACTATAGAAAAGGCAATCCCTGGCGTAATTATAATTTGCGACAGTAAAAAATTATTTTTTGAATAATTTACTATAGAAAAGGCAATCCATGGCGTATTTAAAATTTGCGACAGTAAAAAATTATTTTTTGAATAATTTACTATAGAAAGGCAATCCCTGGCGTAATTAAAATTTGCGACAGTATAAAATTATTTTTTGAATAATTTACTATAGAAAAGGCAATCCCTGGCGTAATTAAAATTTGAGACAGTAAAAAATCAATTTTTGCAAAATTTACTATAGAAAAGGCAATCCCTGGCGTAATTATAATTTGAGACACTAAACAAATATTTTTTGCAAAATTTACTATAGAAAAGGCAATCCCTGGTGTAATTAAAATTTGAGACACTAAACAATTATTTTTTGCAAAATTTACTATAGAAAAGGCAATCCCTGGCGTAATTAAAATTTGCAACAGTAAGAAATTATTTTTTGCAAAATTTACTATAGAAAAGGCAATCCCTGGCGTAATTAAAATTTGCGACAGTAAAAAATGAATTTTTGAATAATTTACTATAGAAAAGGCAATCCCTGGCGTAATTAAAATTTGCGACAGTAAAAAATGAATTTTTGAATAATTTCCTATAGAAAAGGCAATCCCTGGCGTAATTAAAATTTGCGACAGTAAAAAAGTATTTTTTGAATAATTTACTATAGAAAAGCAATCCCTGGCGTAATTAAAATTTGCGACAGTAAAAAATTATTTTTTGAATAATTTACTATAGAAAAGGCAATCCCTGGCATAATTAAAATTTGTGACAGAAAAAACTATTTTTTAAATAATTTACTATACAAAAGGCAATCCCTGGCGTAATTAAAATTTGAGACAGTATAAAATTATTTTTTTGAATAATTTACTATAGAAAAGGCAATCCCTGGCGTAATTAAAATTTGCGACACTAAACAATTATTTTTTGCAAAATTTACTATACAAAAGGCAATCCCTGGCGTAAATAAAATTTGCGACAGTATAAAATTATTTTTTTAAATAATTTACTATAGAAAATGCAATCCCTGGCGTAATTAAAATTTGCGACACTAAACAATTATTTTTTGCAAAATTTACTATAGAAAAGGCAATCCCCTGCCGTAATTAAAATTTGCGACAGAAAAAATTATTTTTTGAATAATTTACTATAGAAAAGGCAATCCCTGGCGTAATTAAAATTTGCGACAGTAAAAAATGAATTTTTGAATAATTTACTATAGAAAAGGCAATCCCTGGCGTAATTAAAATTTGCAACAGTAAAAAATTATTTTTTGAATAATTTACTATAGAAAAGGCAATCCCTGGCGTAATTATAATTTGCGACAGTAAAAAATTATTTTTTGAATAATTTACTATACAAAAGGCAATCCCTGGCGTAATTATAATTTGCGACAGTAAAAAATTATTTTTTGAATAATTTACTATAGAAAAGGCAATCCCTGGCGTAATTAAAATTTGAGACAGTAAATAATTATTTTTTGAATAATTTACTATACAAAAGGCAATCCCTGGCGTAATTAAAATTTGCAACAGTAAAAAATTATTTTTTGAATAATTTACTATAGAAAAGGCAATCCCTGGCGTAATTATAATTTGCGACAGTAAAAAATTATTTTTTGAATAATTTACTATAGAAAAGGCAATCCCTGGGCGTAATTATAATTTGCGACAGTAACAAATTATTTTTTGAATAATTTACTATACAAAAGGCAATCCCTGGCGTAATTATAATTTGCGACAGTAAAAAATTATTTTTTGAATAATTTACTATAGAAAAGGCATTCCCTGGCGTAATTAAAATTTGAGACAGTAAAAAATGAATTTTTGAATAATTTACTATACAAAAGGCAATCCTTGGCGTATTTAAAATTTGTGACAGAAAAAAATTATTTTTCGCAAAATTTACTATAGAAAAGGCAATCCCTGGCGTAATTAAAATTTGAGACAGTAAAAATGAATTTTTGAATAATTTACTATACAAAAGGCAATCCCTGGCGTATTTAAAATTTGCAACAGTAAAAAATTATTTTTGAATAATTTACTATAGAAAAGGCAATCCCTGGCGTAATTATAATTTGCGACAGTAAAAAATTATTTTTTGAATAATTTACTATAGAAAAGGCATTCCTGGCGTAATTATAATTTGCGACAGTAACAAATTATTTTTTGAATAATTTACTATAGAAAAGGCAATCCCTGCGTAATTATATTTTGCGACAGTAAAAAATTATTTTTTGAATAATTTATTATAGAAAAGGCAATCCCTGGCGTAATTATAATTTGCGACAGTAACAAATTATTTTTTGAATAATTTACTATACAAAAGGCAATCCCTGGCGTAATTATAATTTGCGACAGTAAAAAATTATTTTTTGAATAATTTACTATAGAAAAGGCATTCCCTGGCGTAATTAAAATTTGAGACAGTAAAAAATGAATTTTTGAATAATTTACTATACAAAAGGCAATCCCTGGCGTATTTAAAATTTGTGACAGAAAAAATTATTTTTTGCAAAATTTACTATAGAAAAGGCAATCCCTGGCGTAATTAAAATTTGAGACAGTAAAAAATGAATTTTTGAATAATTTACTATACAAAAGGCAATCCCTGGCGTATTTAAAATTTGCAACAGTAAAAAATTATTTTTTGCAAAATTGACTATAGAAAAGGCAATCCCTGGCGTAATTAAAATTTGCGACAGTAAAAAATTATTTTTTGAATAATTTACTATAGAAAAGGCAATCCCTGGCGTAATTATAATTTGCGACAGTAAAAAATTATTTTTTGAATAATTTGCTATACAAAAGGCAATCCCTGGCGTAATTATAATTTGCGACAGTAAAAAAATTATTTTTTGAATAATTTACTATAGAAAAGGCAATCCCTGGCGTAATTATAATTTGCGACAGTAAAAAATTATTTTTTGCAAAATTTACTATAGAAAAGGCAATCCCTGGCGTAATTAAAATTTGAGACAGTAAAAAAATTATTTTTTGAATAATTTACTATACAAAAGGCAATCCCTGGCGTAATTAAAATTTGCAAGAGTAAAAAATTATTTTTTGAATAATTTACTATAGAAAAGGCAATCCCTGGCGTAATTATAATTTGCGACAGTAAAAAATTATTTTTTGAATAATTTACTATACAAAAGACAATCCCTGGCGTAATTATAATTTGCGACAGTAAAAAATTATTTTTTGCATAATTTACTATACAAAAGGCAATCCCTGGCGTAATTATAATTTGCGACAGTAAAAAATTATTTTTTTGAATAATTTACTATAGAAAAGGCAATCCCTGGCGTAATTAAAATTTGAGACAGTAAAAAATGAATTTTTGAATAATTTACTATACAAAAGGCAATCCCTGGCGTATTTAAAATTTGTGACAGAAAAAATTATTTTTTTGCAAAATTTACTATAGAAAAGGCAATCCCTGGCGTAATTAAAATTTGGAACAGTAAAAAATGAATTTTTGTATAATTTACTATACAAAAGGCAATCCCTGGCGTATTTAAAATTTGAGACAGTAAAAAATGAATTTTTGAATAATTTACTATACAAAAGGCAATCCCTGGCGTAATTAAAATTTGCAACAGTAAAAAATTATTTTTTGAATAATTTACTATAGAAAAGGCAATCCCTGGCGTAATTATAATTTGCGACAGTAAAAAATTATTTTTTGAATAATTTACTATACAAAAGGCAATCCCTGGCGTAATTATAATTTGCGACAGTAAAAAATTATTTTTTGAATAATTTACTATAGAAAAGGCAATCCCTGGCGTAATTATAATTTGCGACAGTAAAAAATTATTTTCTGAATAATTTACTATACAAAAGACAATCCCTGGCGTAATGTTAATTTGCGACAGTAAAAAATTATTTTTTGCATAATTTACTATACAAAAGGCAATCCCTGGCGTAATTATAATTTGCCACAGTAAAAAATTATTTTTTGAATAATTTACTATAGAAAAGGCAATCCCTGGCGTAATTAAAATTTGAGACAGTAAAAAATGAATTTTTGAATAATTACTATACAAAAGGCAATCCCTGGCGTATTTAAAATTTGTGACAGAAAAAATTATTTTTTGCAAAATTTACTATAGAAAAGGCAATCCCTGGCGTAATTAAAATTTGGAACAGTAAAAAATGAATTTTTGAATAATTTACTATACAAAAGGCAATCCCTGGCGTATTTAAAATTTGAGACAGTAAAAAATGAATTTTTGAATAATTTACTATACAAAAGGCAATCCCTGGCGTAATTAAAATTTGCAACAGTAAAAAATTAT